>VZUI01012403.1:0-117967 GCA_013401135.1 Cettia cetti | reverse complement strand
TTCTTTTCATTCTTCTCTTTTCTTCCTGCCTGCCTGCCTTCCTGCCTTCCTGTCTTCCTTCCCCTTTCTGTTTTCCCCCTTCCTACTTCTCTCTCTCAGTGTCTCTCTTAATTTTTTCATTTGCTCATTCATTGGTTTTTACCATAGGTTTACCAGTCTCTTGAAGCAGATTTTGATGCAGTCAGGTAGATTTCTTATATGAAAACACAAAACTGTCTCAACGACTTCACACAGAGCTGCAGCAGTTTGCAAAGCCCTGTGTGAGATCTGGTCTCACTACTCAGAACTCAAACAGCTTAAAAGAAAGTCACAGAGGTTTCAGACTCCAGGCTGATGGCATAGTGCTGAAAATGAACTTCAGGCATTATCCTGGTGAACAGTCCCAAACCAGCAGCTCAATATGCACATTGACTAGAGAGTTACACGTGTTGTCTCATTCCACCCCTGATTCAAGTCCTTCTGCAGCCACAGGTAAAATGCCAGAATTGTCATATCCTCATATGCATCTAGAAGTCACAGCCAGGTGAGAGCAAAAACCAGGGAGACTGATGATGCCCACGGCTGAGCATCAGTGTAAGGCACTTAAGAAAACCTTACCTGAGAATAAATACAAGGTTAAAAGTCAAAATCTGAAGCTTTAAAGAGGCAGCAAAGGGAAGCAGGAAAAACAAACGTCGTGTCCTTGTTTTGTTCTTTAGGCAAAGCTCCATACCCTGTCCATTGTAAATCATTCAGTGAATGAGTGGCTGTTCTCCCTTGCATGCAAACTTTAGTTCTTAACTGCTGTTACTTTCCAGGAGTATTACAAAGGGTGACAGTTTTGTGTAGCCTTTACACCAACTAGACAATGAAAACCCAGAAATCCCTCAGAAACCAAAAGTATCATCATTTGAACACTGATAACTGCTTGCAATTTAATTACTTTTAGAAAAAAAAAAAAAATCAGTGTTTTTTAAAAGGGAAAGAGGAATTATTCCAGATCAGATATAATAATTCTCACCTGATTTTGATGAGTTTATTTGAATGCATAAATAAAATAGAGCTTGCTGAGAATAGCTTGTAAAATTGTATTTGTGTTTTGTTCAGAAGTTACTAAAAGAAGAGGGAGAAGCTATAACTTATCAATTACTTCACTGAATACACAGCCCTTTAATGTGTTACCTGATTATAAACTGAGAAACAAAAATAGTACAACACACTAACTTGTAAATTAATTAGTCTTATTGTGGGGAAAAATAAACAAGAGGTATTTTCATTAAAAAACAGATAGAAATCAATATTTTGTTGTGTTGTGAGAATTATTAAATCACTTTTTTCTTCAATAATGGAATTCAGCTACATGCAAGTTTTCAAGAACTAATTGGCTTCAATTATTCTTTCGAACATCTAAGAAAGACAAACCATAGACATAAAAAGCTTCTGATATTTTATATATTCATATTACCTTAGTGAATCACCAGGAATGGCAATACTGCTCTCTGAATGCTAATGTAGAGCCAGCAGACAAGTTGAAGGGCAAAGCAACATAGAAGTAAACCAGATTTTCCCACTTGAATTCACCAATTGTTTTTGAGCACTTCTTTTTCCACTGTTACCACTTCCTCTCTTACCTTTTTTTGTTAAAAAATCTAATTACTTAATTTAAAATACATATATGATAACATGCCTAATTTCATAGGGTTTTTTTGTCAACAACGGTCACTACAAAAGATGTCATTTTTAGTGAGAAAACCAAAGATCTTCAATTATTGCAGACTGATGCTTATGCCTTAAGGGTTACTAGGTATGCATAATAGCATGATACAACATCCCTTTTAATTCAGCCTAGCAAAGAATGCATGCTCACAGCAGGAAATCCTGATCATCATTTATCAGAGTAGCAGGTAGTTCTGTTTTCAAAATGCTACCTTCAAAGGACATGTATCTAAAACTTTTCTCAGAACCTCTTTCTATTCTACCATAAAATTAATTAGCCTTTTAGTTTCACTGAATATATTTAAGAATTTTACATGAAAAAGATGAAAAATGTACTTGATCTCTATAGAACAACATTTCTACACACAGATGAAAAAGAAAGCCAATACCTCAAAACAACTCTTTAAGAATTTGAAATATATTTTTCTTTATATCTGACTGCAGCTGTCAGTTCACTGATGCTTGGGAGGGACACAAATAAATTCAGGGTCATACTGTTCTCAATTTATTCCCTTATATATCTTTGCACATAACTGAGGATTATTTAGAAGAATTCTCTGAAAGGGCATTGAGTATCTCAGAAGAATATATGTGATGTGTGATGTGAACACTATGCTGGGCACTAATAGTGCCATTGCAACACAGGAAGGAGCTATCTCAGCCCTTATATAAACATGAGGATCCCAGCCAGCACCTATCTTAAATAGAATACACATTTAATATACAACTCAGGCTGCAAAGCTGTTTACTGAAAAGGCTTCTGTTGATGAGCAGGCACTGAGAACTGTGTAGTTTAACGGAGAAGAGTTGCAATGAGGGTGTAAGGTCTCATTTGCCAGCTGTGGAGCACAAGCCTCCAAAACCACAGAAGAGCCCTGTAGGTTTGATGGCCAAATCTTTACAAGTTCAGATTCCTCACATTCTCCATTCCAGAGGGCATCACAAAATTTAATAACCAGAACTTGGACCACAGAAAATTGTGGAATGCTTTACACAAGATTGTTACTAAAGTGATTAATATGATTCTTTGAGGTGCTGAGAGTGTTCCTCTAAATTAATCTCTTCTGGTGCTTTGTGTCCTGAGGCTCAGTCATCTCAAGCTGCTCCTGCTGCTCATCTTAAAGTTACTCAGAAATGGAATGGTCCATACAATGGTTTATGCTTCTTTCTTGGACTTACAGGAAATTTTGTTCATCCTTTCAAAGTACCTGCTTAAAAGGAGTGACATGATCAGAACAGTTTATATGAGTAAGGTTTTATACCTGTAAGAAGTTAAGAAGAGCCCCACCAAGCTGGATCAGCAGAGCCCTGTATTCTCAATGCTTCTAGCAATTGCAGGAGGAGAGGAAGGGTAGGAGGAGCACATCCTGGCTGTTCTGATTGTGTCTGCATTCCTTTTCTCATTGCATTCCCCAGCATCTAGAGTAATTTTAGGGGTTTTAAATAGTAGATCCCTGCCTGGTCCTTTTACTGTATATTTATTGCTGTGTCTTTCAATGAGTTTATCTAATCCCTTTTGCAACTAGTGATGTTTGCAGCAGCCTACAGTACCAAATAATGGAAATTCATTACATGCTGTGAAAAGAAATGCTGTATTTTCCATGTCTGAACCTGAATTTCCACCAGTTTCAGCAGGTGCCTTCAGTCCAAGTATTGTGAGAGTTGATGAATGAATGGTTCAGCACAAGCTTGTAAATCTCCACTGTATTGCTTCTCAGTTTTGTCCAATATAAATTGAACACTGCCACTACTGAGAGTAACTTTGTAAGTCACTGGGTCACTTTGCGAGTCACTTGCCCCATCCATGTGACATTTTAGTCACCACTTTATTCATTTCAGATTTAGGTACACTTCACTGCAAGCAATAGAGTTATCACAACATAATTTTTGGTAAACTAAGACATTTCCTGGGAATCCCAGGATACATTTTGAGATTTGTTGACTTTATGTATTTGCGAACAACAAAGTAGATTTGCCGCTTTTGCTACTCAAAGAGTTCTTATTTCAGCTCTGTGCTGGAGAAATGTCAGCTTAGGACAAATCAAATTTGTCTGTGACAGTATATTACAACTGTGCCAGCTATGAAAGTGAACTTACTCCCCAGCCTTTTTCATGCACTAAGGAGGTACAAGCCACTCTGTGTGGGATTCACTGCAGCTAACTTTAGACATCTATAGTTTAGTCGTCTACATCTGAATTAGTCACTTTGGGTTCTCTTTATAGCTATCAGAGAGAAAAGGCCCTTTAGAGTATGACTCATCTGACCTATTTAAATATCTGCTTAAGAATAAGATGAATCATGTCCTATAACTTTTTTTCCCTCCCTTGACTACAGAGGGAATTAAAATATTGACTCCTTCAAAGAGAGTTCAATGCATATATTCTTCTCTATGTTATTTTGACACCATTTTTGTAACAAAAAGTTAGCCTGGGCATCACAGGATGACTCAATTGTTTTAGCAAATTTTCAGCTGAGTTCCTGCTAAACCCTAAGCACTCGCTACAGCTGGTAGGTATGATGCATTCAAGGACCTTCACATCTTTCTTAAGTGGTGGGTCCCAGAACTGCACAATACTCAAGGTGCGGCTGCACAAACACTGAACAGAGGATATCTGTTATAGGTGCCTTGGGGAGGATTAGAGGGAAGCTACATTGAATGATCAAAGTTTATATATTAATAAATATATATATATGTGTGTGTGTGTGTGCATAGGTAGGGTTTATTTTAAAACAATTTTGTTGCAATAGAAAGGAGATATGTAGCCATTTGGTCATTATTATCTATAGTAATACAGCCATAGAAAAGCATATATAGATATCAGTTAGGGAAATATATAAAGAAAAAAAACCAGGAAATTGTAAGAGTTGATACTGGAGATGAAAGTTATAACTTCCTGTAGATCCGCAATGAGATTTGATGCTACATTTTCAATGTCCATTGGCTGAAGTGATTGTCTTGATCAGTCATGGCTGTGGGAAGCCCACTAAACACAGAGTTCAATGGGTTAATAAATGTTCAGGCTTATGTGAGAACACCCAGGCACCTACATGAACTAGAAACAGAAATAAAAGCTGGTTTTTTTTTTTTTTTTTTTCAGATGGAGCATCAGATAATATCCAACTGTGATGAGTTTCAGTGAGTTTTAAGAAGGATCTTCAGAGATAGTGGTGATACTGTAATCTGTTAGTACTGGTGTCTATGAGGTGCTGTAGTGCAGCATAATTCTTGCCTAGTGTTTTCTCCAAACGTCCTCTTCTCTCTTGTTATTTAGTCTTAACCTTAAAGTACATTTTATTCTGTTTATGTACTGCAGGACAGGTCCTGCAGAATCTTTCTATTCAAGGTATCTCCTTCTAACAAATTTAAGACTCTTCACTTTTGCAAGACAATCTAATCACAGCCCATCTTTAACACGCTTCAATATGTTATGCCTTTGCTTGTCAAACTCTATTCTTTGTTAAATGTTGCATTGCAATTTCTTGATCATTTTCAGGATTTAATTTTTTCATTATGTCATCCTCAATAGATCTCTTAGGTCCAAACCTTGAAGATGAATCTGAGACTTTCTGGTTATTTCCCTTTCAGTAATATGTATTTTTTAAAAAACACATCCTCCATTTTTTGCATTGGGTGCTGCACTTCACGTTTCTTTAGATGGAATTTCAGGGTAGCTTTCTCTGCTGCACCCAACTGAGCACTCTTTAAAAAACACCATGGGCTTCAGAGCCAGCTACTATCAGGATTGAATCTTCTGTTTAAAGAACTGTTTAAATCTTCTGTTTCCAGAATTATAGCGCTGGTAAGACTTGTACTTTTCTTTTCAGAATATCTTAGTAGTTTGTTTTATTTCTCAATATCATTGCTAAGAAATTAATCAGAAGTGTCATTCCCATACTTCCTGTTTGGCTCCCATTCTTAGGATAACCTTTGGTTTGGCAGTGACCCATGGACTCTTTGGTTGATTATTGCCCCTTTGTGTTACTGTTAACAATCAATTACATGCCCTCTTTTTTCTTGGCTGCTTCTTGCCTTTTGATTTCTTGCTTTTCCTGGTACAAGCCTGCAGAATTTGTCCCTAAATCAATATTGAGGATTCTGCTCCCATTCTCTCTCATTAGAAATCATTATTCTGAACGAGTCGCTATTTATTAACTAATGTTCCAATTTGCACTTTCCCTTGTTCTCTCTTGCTTAAGATTTTCTCTTTTCATTAATTCCTGCTATATCTCTAAAGGTTGGTTTTCTGTTATTTAGGGACTTAATTTTTCCTAATTTGTCAATGAGCTAAAAAATCATTCAATACTTTCAAATTTCCCATAAAATGAGACATCTTTTAAATTTAAGTATAAAGCACCTAGAACAAATATTTCCTGCTACATGAAAAAAATTCTTAAATGCAAAGGAAATAAAAATTATTTTAATATAAATATGTTTTATTTAACATTGTAAGTTTAATTTAAATAACAATTTTTTTTATTTAAAACAATTAAAATCAAATATTTACACATTACTTTAATATTTCATTGTCTGTAACTAACAGGAGTAATAATGTGATATTGTAACTGTTACAGTCTCTTCTGTAATGTATTGTCCCCTATCTATTATTTTGATAATCAGCTCAGGAATTAGCATGAAAGACTAATGATGTGCAAACTATCTATGGAACAAGATTCTTTTCCCCACCTTCAAGGAAGCTTTTTCAGTTATTAAGTAGAATTAATAGATATTAATTTGTTCACATCCCCTGTGGAATGTCTGTACAAATGAAGAGTAAACAAAGGAAACTGCCCCTCATCAAAAAATATTAAATATGTTTAATGTGTTAGCCTACTCATATACAAGAATCTGAGAGTTCTAAATTGTAAAATATTGTTCCTCAATAAAGGATATTATATTTCACTGAACAGTAATTGCTAGGCATATTCAAATCAGTGCTAACAATTCTTCTTCATCTTTTATCAGGATTCAATGAAAAATGACAATTATCTCTGTGATTTCTTCAGAAATTTCTACAGGTTTAGAGACTTATGCCAGTATTTAGAGTTTCGCATTCTAATATGGATGAATTTAAGGTAATGCAATGGAACACAATGGGGTCAGGCAGAAAATAACACTTTTAGTTAAAAAGCATAATAACATTTAACTTGGATTAGACTGAAGTGTCATACCTTGCACCCAAAACTGGCCTCCTTCAATACTTTTACCAGATTTTGAAGGACTACACACTGTTTTATTTAGCATCCCATCTTTGCCAGTCAGACAGGGCACTCAGTTATAAATAAATAGAATTAATTCTGGTGAGGAACACATGTCATCACCAATTGGAAGATATCAAGGAAGTATGAGCTGAACAGCAGCTCTGCTCACTTCACCAGGTTGTCTAACATTTCAGCAACTTTTAGTGTTGAAATCTGCTAACAGTCAGGGAAATCTAAGCAAATATATTATCAGAGCTACCAACACTGTGCTATCTCTGCTGCTTTCTTCCTGTGATCTTATTGGAAACCCATTTTACTAAATGTAAATTCAGTTGGGCCTTTTTAATTTGCAGAAAGACCACCTCAATAGTGAACTCATTTGAAAAGATAACATTACAATATGCTAGGAATTTGGCTTGGATGTTGGTTACCTGTGCAGACTCCCTGGTTTGACTCCCTGGTTTGATGAATGACCCTTCTTCAACAAGGTTGTGACTGTAAAATTTTTTACCAATTACTTTTACAATTAATAATTCCTCTGAAACATGGGGCATGACGAGATTTTATTTGGGTAAAGCCCACTTCAGTGCTTGTCCCAGTAAAGTCAGAATACTTTAACAATCTTTTCTATAGAGACAGTTACAAAAATATTTCCACATATGTGCAGTCAAAACAATTGAGAAAGGCATTATGAGGAAGTTTCTGTCTGTCTTGTTGCACTATTACAAGGATGCACCCTGACACCAGTGTGCATTGTTTCCCCAGCCAATGGAAAAAGAAGCTCAAACAGTCATCCCCATTGCCTTGATACCAGTAACTAGCATTACCTTAGGTAACTTTGTCAGTCAAAAGGCATTGTTCATGTTTAGTGGAAATGAACTTGTTCCTTCATGAGGTGGACTGGGTTCCACTCTATGTGTTGGGCCCTACAGTGTCCTGTGAGATCCTCCCCATGTGAGATCTGTGAAAGTTCAGTGAGCTACTTTGAAATCTCACCACTTTGTCCTGTTCGAATAAGCTTTAGATATTATTGCAGAGAAATTTAATTTACTGAGTTTATCTGTTTAATTATTCTGTTTGTCACTCCTGTATGTCTGATGTTCATATCGTTATGATTTTCAGGTTTGGTGAAACAGCTAGCTGAAAAGAGCCCTTTTTTGGTTTCCAGTCATTAACAATTGAAAGTACTGCCATGGTTTCCTCAAACAGTAGCTGATATTCTGGGTCTTTATCTTCAGAATAATTTTTTTACCCCTTTATTTTCACTGTAACAATGCTGAAACTCTTAACATCACAAAAAGAAAGCATGGAATATAGGACAAGAACAACACCTACTATCAAGAAACAGTTACTACCAGCTGTCACAACTTAGAACATAGAATCATAAAAGTTAGAAAATACTTTTAAGATCACCAAGTTCAGCCATTAACCTAACACTGACAGGTCCACCACTAAACTAGTTCTCTAAGCACTGTATCTGGAGATTTTTCAACACTACCAAGGATGGTGATTCCATCATTTCCCTAGGGAGCCTGTTCCAATAACTGATCATTCTTTAAAAGAAGAAATTTTTTCTTACAATTTTTTCTTTAAATTCCGTTCAAACCTCTCCTGGCACCACGAGCTATTTTGTCTTGCCCTATTCCTTGTTACTGTCACCCTGTCATAGAAGGAGATCAAATTAGTCAAGGAGGACCTGCCTTTCACAAACCCATGCTGGTTGGACTGCTGCACATTCCATGTCTGGCACCAGAAATTGTAAAGGTTCCTTGAATGTCTCAAAACTTTCTTGCAAGTGATCAAGGAGCCAACAAGAGGTGCAGTACCGGACCTTGTGCTCACCTCCAGGGAAGAGCTGGGGGGAATGTGCTGCTCCAAGGCAGAGGCAGCTGCCGAGAGTGTGAGATGGTGGAGCTCCTCAGGGCAGTGAGGAGGGCCCACAGTAAGCTCATTGCCCTGGAATTCAGGAAAGCAGCCTTTGGCCTCTGCAAGGACCTGCTTGGTAGAGTCCCATGAGACAGAGCCCCGAAGACAGAGGGCTGGTTGAATTGCAAGGATCACCTCCTCCAAGCTCAGGAGCAATGCGTACCAACAAGGAGGAAATAGGGCAAAAATGCCAGAAAGCCTCCTTTGGATGCTCCTTAGGCATCCATGTAATGGATAGCTAAGGAGCTGCTGTGCAAACTCAGAAGAGAAAAGAGAAGCTTGCAGGAAGTGGACATAAAATCTTATTTGGGTTTTATCAGAGTTTTCAGAAAACTTGAAACCACACAGGTAGTGCCAAGTGCACTTACATATGTTAATTGCATCTGAAAGAGGACTTTGCAAATTTATGTTTCCTAAAGTCCTCTCCACAAACCCAATTTTAGATAAATTTTCCTACTGACTTCATAGCTCTTAAAGGATCCCAACCCTCATATGTAAGTGCATCTGGGAGTAAGGCATATTGGGATTTTCATCTCCTAGCTCACTGTGACAGGATACTTCTGTTTGAATTACACATCCTCCAGGCTAATAAATTTTGATTGCTCTGCATTGTTAGCCATCTGCTCCCATCCCTTGGGATTCAAGTTCAAGATGGAAGTTAAAAGATAACAAACTGAAGCCCCCGCAGACACAGGGCAACAGAGTTTGTACAGAAAATTAGCAAGCAAAGGAGCTGGTGAAAAGTGTTTGATTGAGAAGTGCATGGATGTGTACTGGCTTTTCCACGAGGTCTGCTGATTCATTAGAAGTACAATAGTAGCTATAATTAAAGTTTTCTGGCTCTTCTTACTACAATACACTTTTTTCAGATTTTTATGTAATTACCAAATTTTAAACAGTGGAAAAAAAGGCAAGGAATGAAACTTAAAACTCTGAACAGAGAAGCATATGGTAAGCTGCACCATAAAAGGAAACTCTCATATATAATGCCAGCAGCCTTGAAGATCTATATTCCACTGCCTCCAGCAAATAACTTGGTCTAAGTGGCAAAATAAAGACATAAATAAACATTGCCTGTGACCAGCCAACTGGATTTAACTTCATTCCCCACCACTCTCTAGACCCAGCCAGTTTTTTTGCCCTGCAAACAGTGCACCTGTTCAAGCTGTGAACAGTCAGTTTCTCCAGGGAAATGATGTCAAAGGCTTTACTGAAGTCGGCGTAGACAATCCACAGCTGATGCTGTTGTACACTACAGACTTCGACTTCAGAGGGCTGAAAATGACTTTTTTATTTTTGGGATGTGTTTGCTTTTTTATACTATTTTACACAGACCAATTCAATTGGTGAAACAAGGATAAACTTTTTCAATTACATTGGTCAGATCAGAGGGACATCAAGAAGTCCCTCCTAGGAAAAGGAATGAAAATATAGGTAGAGTTTACAAAAGTTTTTTTTTGTTGTTGTTGTTGTTTACAGAAAATTCTCTGGGAAAAGAATTTCAGAAAAATACAACATCTCAGGCATGAAAACAGGGCTACATACAGCCTTTCCTCATCCACCAAAAGGGTCACTTTGGCATAGAAGGAGATCAGGTTGGTCAAGCAGGACTTGTCTTTTGTAAACCCATCTTGATTGTGCCTGGTCCCCTTGTTGTTCTGCATCTGCCACATGGTAATTAAAAAATTGTTTATTTGCTGAATGAGATATAGCCCTTTGGAAAACATAGGATATTTCATGGTGTACCTGTTATGTATTTGCTCATAAATGAGAGAGTAGGAATTTAGTTTGTCAGATATTTTTCATGACAGGGAATCCCTAAGAGACGCTATCTTTTTGAAGAGTAGTTATTACAGTTCTAGCATACTCTCTAGTTTAAAGGAAGTAAGATAATTTCAAAGACATTAAAAGATCATTGTATGGGGTTTATTGCTTAATTATCAAATGTATTCCTTAACCAGTTTTTCTCACATTATCCTGCCTAAAGTGAAAGACATAAATAAGGGGCCATGTTTTCATTTGAATTGGCACTATTTTTTGTGTGTGTGTGTAACAACTGATTACATGCCTAAGACCAGATAGTATACTGCTATAAAAAAAATGAGTGCAAAAAACATAAGGGCAGTAATGAACTATCATCTTTATATCATCATGTTCAAGAACAAGTCTCTTAAATTGTGTTTTGGTAGTGCTTTTTCTTTCATCTCCAAGAAAACCTATGCTATATAGCAGGAGTTAGTAGTTAAGTGATATCTGGAATTTGAGAAGACTGCCTTTATGATACTTATTTGATGACTTAGATCAAGGAGAATTTTATATGGAATAAGTAAAAATAAATCCTTAATAAAAGGGACAAATTTTATTTCACAGGTTTTACATTAATAGAAAAATCAGTAACTTAAAACCTGATTCTTTTTTGGGAGACAATGGTAGCAATTTTAAGAGGAATTTAGGTATGAGTTGTAAAAAAACATAGAATTTTTCTAAGAACTGAGTAATAACAAGCCAAACCAAAAATATTTTGATGAACTGATTAAATAGGAGAACCCAATTTGCTTTACTATTAGAAACTTTGCTGGGCTATCACATGTAACAAAAACATCCAAGGACACCTCACACATGCTACTTTTCTTCCATGTTGCATCTTATCTCCCCAAAAAATCCAAAACAAAACAAAAAACCAAACCAACAAACAAAAAACCCCCAAAATCTAAAGTCCCAAAACTCCCCAAAACCAAAACCTAAACCCTCCAAAACCACACATGCACATAAAAAAACCCACTTCAAGAGCATTGTGCAATATTTTTCATGTGGTATATAAGAGTTGGAGAAGTTCATAAATAATTACTGTAAGTTTTTCCTCAGGAGATATTCTTCCTTTGTCCAAAATATTCATCCACTGTAGAAAGTAAAGAGGTGATACAAGTCAGCATTAATATGTGGTTTGTTGTAATTTCTGAGGTTTTTTTCCCATGTTTGTACTCAAAATTTCTGATATCTGCCACCAAACATTTAAATTATGAATTAGTGAAAATAAAATCTTAAGAAAAGAGATAAAAAATTGCAAATTTACAATTTTGGTTGTTACAACATTATTTTGTTTGAGAGTGAAACACAAATTCATGGCTTCTTTTTTATTCTTTCAATCACTTCTACTGGAAGACTGAAGAGAAAAGAAAGCAAAAAAAAAGGGACTGAAAGGCTAATTAAGTAGTTACCAGAGGTATTATTTGGCTGCTTACATTTGATCTACACTGGGTAATCCAAAATAAAAGTTATGTCCCTATTCAGGACTATACACATTTAATTGCATTATGACACAGTAGATTTTACTCTATTTCTATTTTATATAGCCAAAGAAAGTGAAAGGAGATGAACTTTCCCTAGGAATCACACTAAACTCTGCCCTATGACCCTGATTGAAAGTGCTAATTAACACTCCTGAAATGGCTTTTCTGTGTCTCAAATCCAGAGGAGCTTTAATACACCTTAAGCATATCAAGATAGATAGATCACATTTCACCTGTGGTCAATATATGATACAACCATAGGGAAAATCAGGATCAAGAACCTATAAATATTTTAAAAAAGGCAAGAAAATGAAAGAGGATGAAATTGAACTTTATCTCCTATTCTTTAAATGTGGATTTTCATGTCCCATTGAACTATTCATCCCCTTCCCTCACCCCATCCAAAAAAGATAATGCCATTTAAGACATTTGAATATCCTTTAGAGGTTTTTTAGGACACTGGACATTGCACTAGGCTCCGATCTCAGCAACAATGATTTTGAATAAAATGTTATGCTATGTACATACACACACAAATGCACTACAGAAAAAGTAATGTGTGATTTTTGTGCATCTGCAGGAAAATCATTCCACAGAGGGTATAAAAAAGGGTGTTTTAGAAAGCTTCAGGTTTAGCAGCAAACTGAGCTGCACTTCAAACTGTGGACTTCTATTGAGGTAAAAAAATAATAATAAAAAAGAAGCCTAAATTTTATTCAAAACTAGGAATTTGTGGGAAATGGCAGCCCAAAGATGGATGGGCCTTCTTTATATCCTGGTCCCAGAACAGATGGTTACATTGACTTCCTCCTGTGGAGAGATCAGTGCCCTCATGTCCATTTAAAAAGCAGTTCAGGCAATCAGCCCGCTGCTGGAGTCAGACCCCAAATGACTGTTTCCATTTGGTGTTTCAGATAAAAAAATTAAATGGGGTCATGAGCATATTCCCTTCTTGCAACGACCTGTGGAACTGAAACAGCAGTCGATGGCCTTTCAGAAAGCAGAAATTACGTCTTCTTTTTTTCTCACTCTTCTCAGGATGTGCCGTAAAAAGAAACAGCCCCAGTGACTTCATAAAATCTCAAAGGAAAGTTTGTTGTTGTCATTTACTTTCTCATGAAAATCTTCACATATATTGTTTGTAGATGACAGCAGAAAAGCTCAGGACAGAATGACTGATACATAGCTGCTATAAAACTGTGTCAGCAAGAATGCTTCGTGACACTTGGAGAAGTGAATTTTTTTTGCACATTCTTGTGGATAGTACCATAAAATAATCTGATTTTAAAGAATTTGGGAATTTTTCATTATATATTTTACTCCTGTTATTCAAGAAACAGAGAGTGGCTGCACTGTAAGGGAAAGAACATGGTATATTTTTTTATTGTTTTTCTACACTGATATCTTTGTCACAAATATTATTGGTTCTCTAGCTCTCTAAAATGGCTCCTTTGCTTAAGAAACATGTAATGCTTATCTTTACTATTCAAGTCCTGTGTCACATTACATGATTCTTTGATTATTCTGTTTTGCTTACAGATGACTTTGAAACTCAGACTGCTCTTTGCTCCTCTCATGTCTGGATAGCATGTATTATAAATACTTAAAAGATCTATGCCATTTGCATTTTAGTTTGATATTTTATATTCACATTTACTTAACTTAAAGTCCTATTAATATTTAAGATCTCAAAGATTCAGACAAGTGGAATGGTTTCATAATACCTACAGATTTATCTTGAAACTTTTCAGTGAAGAACTCAGCCATCTTTTTATATTATTTACCCATATTCAGAGATGATGTGTCAAAATTTACTGATCTACTGTATAAGTCAATCTATTCAGACATGATGCTCTTAAATAACAGTAAATGCAGGTTCAGGAGTTGTTTGTATATTGGCTTAATAAGATAAGTAAATTGTGTAATATCTGTATAATTATCAACACATATCTTTCAAAAACAAGAAATGCAAAGCATCCAGGTTTAGATGAAGATGATTTGTTAAAGGATTTAAGAGAATATTTATAAGAGCATGCTAAGCAATCACTATCTGGTGGTGAATGTTTTAGTTCCATCCCAACTTGCCCCAAATCAACAGACACAAACCCAGACAGAGAATCTGAAGAGCTTGGAAAAAAATCTTGAGAAGCATGATTTCATGGAATCATTTAAAGGTTGGTGTTCACAGGGACCTTAAAAGACATTAAATGTCCAATCCCTCCTGTCACAGTCAAGGACAGCTTTCCCTAGATCAGGTTTCTCAAATCTTTGTTCAGTCTGACTTTGAACATTACCAGGATTCAAGGGGCCATCTCTCATCCACCAGCTCCCCAAGTAATTTCTGGCAGGGCCATTCTCCATCTCTTTGTCCACCAGTGCATCCTTAGCTGTTAGAAACTGGTTTTCTGTGTAATGACTCTTTAGCATATCATATAGATTCCTGTCCATGTTGAAAAAAAGTAAAAGTGTGTGTACAAAAAAAGATACTTCATACCTGGAACTAACATGGGAGAAGTTGGGTAATTTTTGACTAAAACTGCAGTTATATTACGTACATTCATAAGTTTTTGGAAGACCACAGCCTTTTGGAAAAATTATTTATCATGTTCCAAAAAATCAGTAAAATCCACCAGGAGTTGCTAACTCACTTAAATATAGAGTGTTTCAGGTTTTTTCAAGGCATGTTTGGAGACCTCCAGTGATAGGTTCAAAGTCAAAACCCAATATTTTATACTGGAGTTAAAGTTTACTGAGAATGAACTCAATTGCTATATTTCTTGCCTACAGTTATTTTTCCATTATAAAAGAAGAAATCCTGTTGTTTGATTTTGGTTTCTTTCTATTTATGTTTTTAAACAGTGCCAAAACAATTACAAGCAGAAAGTTGAAGTTTGACCTTCACTGAGAAGTACCTTTGCTCCTGTGAAAATCGATTTTGCTTTGACAAAGGGATTCTACAAATTGCAGTTCTGAAAAGTGAGGAATACTTTGTGTACAACTTTAATACTTCTTGTCTGACATTTGTAGTTAAACAAATTAATGACAATTATGACACGAGGCTTTCTGAGCTAAAGAAGTGGTGCATTTTCATGTAGCCTCCTCGATTTCAGCCTGTGGTTTCACTGGCAGTTTTCTTCTTACTATTCTAGTATCATCAGATATTTCTTTCAGTTTTTTCTAGCACAAATATAAAATGAGGATGCCAGTTCCTCTTACCTTTGATCTGCAGATTTCTAGTCATGCAAGAAAGGTAGAATTTTAGATCTGAAATGCACCACACAAAGTTTCATACAGGTTTTGAGTTTCAAAGAGATTTTCAAAGACTGTTGCAAGACTATTCATATATAACTATCACTTATACAAGAGTTCAGTACAAATGTACAAAATGAAAAATATTTTATTCTCTAAATTACAAAATTTTCTAAAAATTATTTTATTTATTTTATACTCAATTCAATTCCTTATCTGCTCCATGAGTAACAACACAAATACCTCTGTGAATTAGGAAAAAAATTGCCTTCTGACCATCTGTTCTTTCATGTATGTGTAATTGTCATAATAACTAGTATGTTAATAAGTGCAAAAAAGAATATAGATCTATCTGGGTCTGAAGTAATAGTACTATTTTCACTTATAAATTTGATATTGAATATTGATATAGAGAATGTTTTTATAGAAAAAATACTATATATAAATATTAAAGAGGAATATTTCAGCATGAACAGCAGAAAAACAAAATTCACCCTGCCTGCCTTTCACCCTGACACCAAGAAACGAGAACTGTAGTATTGAAATAGGCTGTCAGAAAGACTGTGTCTTTTGTGTTACTTAAAACAGTGAAAAAAACTCCCAACATTATGTGTCAATGAGTTTCCCTAAATAATTTTAGTGAAGACTTTACCTCTTTGTTGAGGCTCCACTTATTCCAAGAACCATAGGACTGTTGAGGTTGGAAAAAACCCTTAAGATGATATACAACTGTTAATCCAGCACAACCCTGTTCACTACAAAACCAAATCCCCAAGTTTCACACCCACACAGCTTTTTAATGGTTCCATGAATGGTGAATCTGCCACTTCCCTGTACAGCCTATTTCACTGTCTCACCATCCTTTCAGTGAAGGAGTGTTTCCTAAGATTCAATCTAAACCTGCCCTGTCACTTGTTACCTGGGAGAAGAGTCTGACCCCCACCTGGTCACATCCTCCTTCATTCTCTAATTGTAGAGAATGATGAGGTTAAGCCACCCCAGCTCCATCAGCTGCTCCTCTTAGGGCCTCTGCTCTAGACTCTTCCCCAACTCCATTGTCCTCCTCTGGACATGCTCCAGCCCCTCAATGCATTTCTTGTGGTGAGGGACCCAAGACTGATCATGGGATTTGAGGCGTGGCCTCACCAGTGCCAAGTATCAGAGATCAAGTTTTGATTTTCTGAATAACTATCTATTCTAATTTGCTAGAAACAAGTCAGCTCAAGATCCTAATCCCTAAACATGGTAGGTTTAATCATCAGGGATTTAGACTAGATTGAAACAGATAATCATGACAAACATGCAGCAAAAGCTTGAAAATTTCAGTGCGTGTAAGCTGTACTTATACTTTTGGTTTCCATATTTTGATGCTCTTAACTAGCCTACATCTATTTTCCAAAAGTACCTTCCTCAGAATCTAATATGGATGTTTATTTAAACAACTGATAATCTATTTTGCTCAACACAAGAACAGACACAGCAGCCTCCAAAAGAAGTTGATTCATTTTTAATGACATATCAAGAACAAGCAAAATTCAGTAATAATGCCTGCATATGACTAATACTCATCTAAGAGATATTACTGCAGGATGTTATTCTAAAATACTCTGAATAGCACCACTGACACTACTACACAGCATTGAGAGCTCAATCAGATGATGATGGAATAGTAATTTCTTTGATCTGATTAGCACTTAGAGATATGTCTTCCCACTCATGTTTACAAGTAACTCCCTTCTTTTTCATTGATGGGGAAATAAGCCATTAAAGTCAAACTGCTAGCTGAAGAACATTGAGGAAAATGCTGCTGGAAGAGGGAGCTGATCATGAACTGGCTGACTTTGAAAGTTCAGGCTGTAGCAATTAATTGTGTCTTATTAGACACACTTTTTTTACAAAAAGCCTTGAATACCTGGGTCCAAATATGCACAGCTTAATACTACATAAACTTCCCAGAGCTATTTACTCTATGTGTAGAGAAAAATTCTTCATGTGTTAAACAATGAACCCACTGAGAACACATGAAAAATTATTAATTGACTTGCCATATTAGATAACAAAGTCTTGAAGGTACATAAAACACAGATTTTTCTTTTTTAAAAGTTTATAGACCGGGAGGAATTTAGGACAATCCATTCTAAACAGGAGTTGAGATATTCCCAAAAGCAAAAATGTTCTCCCATATTCAAGGCATCATGTCCTATTATCTTCAAACTTGGAAATGATGTTTCCTGAGGACAGAAACCATGTGCAATCATTAGAAAATAAAAAAATCACAATGTGACTGAAAAAGAAAAAATATTATTTGTTGAGTTTCTGCCACAACCTTTTGCAGAATTAGGGCTTCAGGGGCTACAAGTCCCTTTATAATAACTTCTTTTTGACAAGGAAGGCCATTATTGAAAGTTTAAATTAGAAAATAAAATAATTAAAAGAAGAAAAATGAAATAATTGAAAAAAAGGCTCCATTGAAAAAGAAAAAAAAACCCAACAAAACACCAAATTAGATATTTCATATTTATAAGTCTTATACATACTTCTTCTCTTAGTTTGTCAAGGCATTTATGTGTCTAAAAATCAATTTGCAAACACTAAAACAACTCCAGTGGGATTTTCCTGTGGCTTATCTTTCTGATTTATAGGCAAACTTTCAGTTTGAAGGTTCCCTTTGAGGCATCTCCCTGTGCAATACTAGAGCTGCTTGCTCAAGCAACCCTGACAGATTTCTCTTAGAAAAATGCAAATTCCCATTGCAAATTCCTTCTTTAATTGGTGCAAAGGGAAGGGACACTGGTGATGTCCTGTGATGGGTCATATCACACAAGATTTACTTACCTCAAATAACAACTTCATAGTAGCAAGAATACAAAATTCCATTGAGAAGTGCAGACTTTGTCAACACATAGTTCTGTGGAGGGATGTCACAGCAAATCATTGAGATAAGGCTGGGATACCTAACGTTTTGTGATTTACAATAGATTATTGCTGTTGTTCACTAAATCTTGAAACATCTCAAAAAAAAAAAAAAAAAAGAAAGAAAAAAAAAGAATTTTCATCATTCTGACATTCAAACATCACAGTCCTGGAAATTCTCTGATTTTAGACATGCAGACTTACCTGAGAATAGCAGATGCACCCTGAGCAGTTTTTTAACAGCAGCACAGGCTTTGTGACTGTTTCAAAACTAGTTTCAGAAAATCCATATGAATATCACTGTTCTGATAATTCATGTCCCATTATTGCTTTTTCAACCTTCTCATTCTTCTTTGAGATCTAAGTATCCCAGTCAAATATACTGTGTCCAGTCACACTATGTACTTTCCTTTTTGAGATTGTTGGTTTTTACATGATGAATGACTAAAAGAATGACTGATCTGTCCTTTTACCCTATTACAATGCAATATTTTTCTCTCTTAATATCTCTTAATAAGAATTTCTTTGTGACTTTTCCATATTTTCTTTAATTTAATGGAGAGTTAAAGTTTTTCCAAGACATACTTTTTTTTGAACAAATCTTTTTAAATATTTCTAGTCTTTAAAGCTATGCCAGACTTTTTCTCTCTATTTCTCTTTCCCTCTCCCTCTCTATTTTATTAAAGCATCCATATTTTTAATAAGCTTTCTGCAGACTTAACTACCTCTTCCCCCAGGAAATAATTCCTGTTCTTATGCCCCAATGATTTATTTTAGTGTTTCCATGGAATAATCTTGTAGACATTTATTCATGGCCAGCAACTCAGTAATGTGTTTTTAACTGCTCCATCCACCCCCATATCAGTGCAGAATATTATTAACACCTGTATTTCTAGTTGTGTACATATTTCTTCCACATCACTTCCACTGCATTGCTCCCTTAGGATCAGACTAATAAAGGTAGTGTAATGTTTACAAATTCTAAGAAGCTTTTCTCATATGAGTTTCCTAGTGATAAGCTAAATAATAAATGAGCATGACCTTTATGAATTTGAGTTGGCTGCATTTCCTGAAGAACTCCTATGCTCTTTATTGTGTCCTGATTCTTCATGTTACTCCAATCTGAGCTCCAGCAAATAAAGCAAAGTCATATGAACTACAAGAGCAGCACGAGATATTGCCTTTCCTACAAATGACAGGTCAGTGAAGGTGAGTGAGGTTAATGTCTCCAACTACGGATTTGAATGAGGCCTTTTAAATAAGTTTGAATCTGTGATAAACAGCTTGCTAGAATTATTTTTTTTTCCTTTGGAAGAAATTTTGAGACAAATAAGAAGGAGACTTGAAATTTCTGTATTGCAATTTTTCACTCTAGAGGATTCATAAAAAAACAGGCTACAAACCATTGGCTCAGTTGTGATCTTTGCTACAAGACTAGCTTACAGTCCGTTATTCCCTGCATAGTTTTGTACATGTGTGGTGAATTAATAAATGGAATCTGACCATATATACAATTCTATAGCTATCTTGCTAAAAACAATAAACTGTTTTTAACACACATCTATGTATAAAGATACTTATGTAATTTCTATGTATAAAGATACTTATGTAATTTCTGTCTATCATATGTTTCATCTTGGCAGACATGTTGTTTAATTTTAGAGTGTGTAGTTTCATAGTTACTGTCAAGAAATGATACATATATCTCTTTTTGACTATTTATTTTCCAAACACCTATATATAGTAGAAAACCAAGAAAGAAATATAATAATAATTTGCCTTACTTATATGATATTTCTGACAGATAAGAACTTGGGTAGCAGAAACTCAGATACAGTACATATGGTACTATCACATTAGTAGAAGTCAGCATTTTGTGAAGACTAGTGCACCTCTCAGGGAAGTGACAAACAGATTGTAAGCTGGCTTTTTTATTATTTAACGTGCTATACCTTGGTAGACACATGTCATGTAACAAAATGTGCTTTAGCTTCCATCAATAATGGGTCATACACCAAAAATGCCTTTACCCATATCTATATTTTATTAAGCTAAAATCCATTTATCTACTACAGCCTGACATTTATTAAAACCCTACAGAATTAGTCAATAGCCCTTAAAATAAAATGAGTCCTAAATAACTTTGTCCTAGTTTCTTTTTAGTAGCTGGTACAGAGCTGTGTTTTGAACTTAATACAAATATAACATTGATAACCATTGAAAACTTTAGTTCTTGCTGAGCAGTGCTTACTCTTAATCAAGGACTTCTCAGTTTCCTATGCTCTGCCTGTGCAGGTGCACAGGAAAACAGCACACAGCACAAGCAGGACAGGGGACCTGAGCTGGTCAAAGGGACATCTCACACCACAGAACATAGTGTTCTCCATGCACACTGGCAGGATGGTCTGGGGGTGCTGAGAGATGGACTGGGGACTGGTCAACAAGTGGTGAGCAGTTGTTTCTCTTGGTGTTTATTCACCATCACCACCTTTTCACTGCAATTTGTGTTGTTGTTGTTCTGTTGGGGTTTTTGTTGTTGTTGTTTTGGCCATTACTGTTAGAAATGTTATCATTATATTTTATTTTTAAAAGATTATTAACCATTCTTATATCAAGCCATGAGTGTGACTTTTTCTTCTCCAATTTTCCTCCTCCCCTGTAATTCATTGCTGGCTCAAATTAAATCATGACAAACTTGATTAAGTTAAGAAAGTATATTGATGGTTGAAGAAAACTGAGGAAAATATAAGTGAAATTTTCACTTTAAGACTTTTTTCCTCTTTTGCATGGTTTGATACAGAACTGCAAGAGAATAGCAATAAATGAGTAAATAAATAAAAATTTCTCCATGATTTCCTGTTTTCCTTCACATACTCCCTGATAACTCAGTTTTATGCCCTCTTCTCACAAATAGTAGGTCTTAAAGCACCTAGGTTTCTAAGTTCAGGAATAATGTCATACAATCAAGTTTGACTCAAAAATAATATCCAGATGAAATAACCATGATATATAAAGAATTAAACTGATTAATGCTTTAAAGAAGACGTTCTCTAAAAGGCAGCATTAAGAAAAATTATCTCAACTGACAATTTCCACAAAAGTTTCCAAAATTTGATTAATTGCTAGACTGAAAAAAGTCACTGAAAATTGTTTTTTCTTGGTTGTATCTATTGTAATTTCAGGAAAAAAAAAATTCTTAATTTCAAATTTGAATTAATAAATATTTACAACTAATGAACTCATTTTAATTAGTATTAAAATATGTTGTTATTATTAAAACGAATTCCTTATCGGAAAAAGTTCTGAAATGGGCACAGGGTCAAAAAGAAATGCTATTACCTATCAGTGACTTGTCTGAGGCTTGTAATAGCATAGACACCTTTCACTTTCTTTGAATCAGATCTTTGTTCACTATAAATCAAGGTAAAAGATGACAGTGGTAATATGTGGACTTATAGATGCTGAAAATCCACGCTTTTTGCCATCAGAAAAGGCCTTATATTAAAAAAAGATCTTCTGAATAGTACAAGCTATAGAACATCATGCAACAATTGTGGTAGTTACCTCAACAACTTACTTGTGATCTCTCTTTTAACGTCATCACATTCAGTCCCATTCTATTTTACTCCATTCTTTCTGTCCCATTCTGTTGTGCTCTGGATTTTTAAGACTGAAAATGCATAAAAAACCCACATACCTGGAATACTGCTCAGTCCTGATGTGGATCAGTATTTTTTTCTGATGACTACTTATTTCTTAATGTTAACCTCACTGATGAGTTTTCAGTCCCTTTCTTGCTGTGAAGGCACACAAATCATAGAAACTAAAAACACCTTTGACACTCCAGGAGGTTGCAGTTTAAAGACAGTATTTTTCTGAAAATCAAATATTGGAAAGCTAATCACCAAAACAAATTTGCTTGCTTGTTCTTCTTACATGGCAAAAGCCTCTGCAATGCATTAAAACAGCAAAAGAATGCTTTTGTCAGAACTCAGTGTCAATTTCTTAAAACAGTTAATCTATATATCATATCAATTATTTTTATCAACATTCTACCCAAATGCAGCAAAAAACAAGTTTAACAAGCACTTGAATAAAGTAGAAAACTTTTTTCATTCTAATGCATCTTGGCAGAGAGGCTATGCTCTGACAATAAAGAATTCTTTCCTATGCCAGATATGTTCAGAAAGAAAATGTGACATTTAGTTACAAAAAAATAACTATGAAAATAAAAATTGAATCAACAATTGTGTTGCTACTAGAAAAATGATTTTCAAAATTATTATAATGTAAAAGTAAAGCTAAAACAATAGCCAGCAATTTTATGCACTATGCCAGCATTCATCAAACATTTCACAGCAATGAATTATTTGAAGTTTAATATTTAAAGTTTCCATAGACTTTTTTATAAAATAATAGCAAATTATTCAAGAAGAGAACATTGTTAAATATAATAGTGAAGGAGATTGCAGATCCCAAGAAAAACGGAAGAAAAAGTAAAGCCCAACAAATATTAGTTATGAGGTTTTTTTCCTTTGATCAATTAACAACTGCATATCAACTTACAATTCTAGGGCACAGAGTAAATATTTTAGGCCTTTATAAATACCAGCAATTTTGAAGGAATTACATCATTTCAAGATACTTACTATCAAAAACAAACACTTAAATCACTGCTAACTTTGACTGTATCAATTTTTTCCTAATTTTTCTATCTAAATTAATCTTAAACCATCTATTGAGTTCTGCCATCATAATGTCCCAACTCTTTCCTTGTGCTGTGTTACAGAGAAATCTAGATTTGGCTGGGACAACTAAGGTTTCAGCAGCATATGTGAAATCTTGGACTGTTTTCTCAGAAAGAAAGTTCACACCTAATTTCTGCCTTTATTTTCCCTCAGCTTGCAAATTATTTCTGATTACAGCTCTGGAGAAGAGAGTGCAACACATGACTGATAAATTCAAGAGGTACTGGCAGGTCAGCAGAGACACGTAAGTGATGCTTTTTTAATAAAAGTGACCCGCATGCAAGTGCGTAATAAAGCAACAGAAAGATTGTAAATGATCCAAAGAATAGCAGAAATATTGTTCAGAATGGCATTTTATCTTTACTGTGCTTGTCTCCATGACATCTCAGTAGTCTGTCATGTTAATTGTGTTGATGACCCTTGGGCAAATGCTCCCATTGTATTTAACAGATTGGTTCCCCAATAAACAACCTGAGGTCAGAGGTCTGTTTTCATATCCTACAAATCTGCTCTTGAATTTGTGTTTAATTATTATTTTCATGGCCAAAACCACAAGAAAAATAACAGAGATTGATTTGAAGCAAGTAGATTAATAAAAACAGCATTATCTCCACAGTATTTATACAAACTGAGTGCCTATGAATAATTAACATGTTTTTGAAATCAAGTCTAACCAAAACAAAACAAACCAGTATGAACTAGACTGCAGTTCAAAAGCATTTGGGGTGTAATCCTTTGGGACTCTGGTCTGTTCCAGAGCACTTTAAACTCTGTTACCTTCATTCTTTACTGCTGAGGATGAATCTGATCTCTGACTCCAACAGCTGCTCAAAACATTTTGAGCTCATTATTTACCACTTTAATCTGTAACAGCAATGCACCAGTGGACCCTGTGCAGCCACAAATGCCATGATCCTTTCTTTGTCCCAACCCAAGCCTCTCTATATGATGCCTTCATCTGCTGCATGTAATTTTACCCCAGGACTCAGTGGGTGCAGAGGTCCTCACACTGGCCTTCACAGCACACACAAATGCTGCCTCAAGGATTAAGGTATTTTTCACAGCAGACTGTTAAGCGTTGTCATTCTTTAACCTTCAATATCTTTTCATGCTTACTCTTCAACTTTTTAGAGCAGTGGGTCATAAAAAAAATTGAAGCTGAAATACTGCCTTAAGCTGTTTAATTGTGATTTTTAATGGGTCACTGTGTTTTTAAATCTGCCATGTACATAGACTAAAAAAAAAAAAAGAAAAAAATCTAGAAATCTCTTATTAAAAAAACTTACTTTTTCATATGGGGTATGGCTGGAAGATCTAACTAGAGAATGGTATGAAGGAAGTGGCTGATGAGGTGACAGACAAAAATGCTTCAATTGGCATAAAGGGTGCCTTTTCTGTGGAGAACACAAGTGACTCACGTGGGGAGACTTTTTCTTGGTGAAGAAGAGTGGTTGATGTCCTAATAAGAGGACTTTTACATAGTCCTATCAAGGAGCCAAGTTGCTTATATTCTGCTAAGTTGTTACTATTAATTTTGAATAAATTATTCTCTAAAGCAAAGAAAGGTGTCCCTTGATGCCTTTACACAACTCAGAGCTTTTTTTCCTTCTACCTCAAAGAAAGCCCTGTGAGTCACTTGCACGAAACCACATTTTTCCAGCTTATTAAGGCTTCATATAAAGAATCTACCTCAGAACAGCTAACTGAAAATCATTATTCTGAGTTAAATTACAAGATAAAAGATACATTCATTTGCCTTTAAGTAATGAGTTCTTCTTCATGGCTTTAGACATTCATCCCAACAAACAATATTTTTTTCATTTGCACATTTCTCATGAAAATCCATCTAACCAAAGCATTTAAATTTCTTCTTCAACTTTTAATGATATTATATATTCATTTAGATACTTTATTTAAATGTATTTCTGTGTATATAAGTTGTTTTAATATTGTCCTCCATTCCCATTAATACTTGTGTGATGAAAGTACAGCAAGGAAATTATAGGAAAGAAAAAGTATGAGGTTTAGTTTTGTTCAGATCACTTTATCACCCAGTCCAAGGAGCAGGAGTTTGGCATGTTGCCTTGATTTCTGTAGACCCTCACAAATTTCCACCTTTTTCTGTGAATACAGCAAATATTTCATTGTTCTAGTTAAAGCAATCTTTTTTCCCAGAGGGAGGAAGGTTTTCTGTTGAATATAAAATTATTAACTGTTTTTAATTATAATAAAGTGATGTTTCATATTCTTCACCACAAAAAGTTATTAATATTCATCATAATTTATTTTTTCTCTTACTGTGATAAAACTTGACATGGATTGCAGCAAAAAACCTTATGTTATACTATATGGTGTTATTCCAGATTGAGAATGGGTACAACTTCAAAGGAGAGTCAGAATTATACACTGGAATTGAAATCTGCCTTTTTGTCATTCACAGCTGGATGGACCTTGAAAAGCTTTCACAGCTGACTGAATTCAAGGGCGTCCTAACATATGCAAATGCAAAAACTTTCCTTTTTTAATGGGAGATTTTAGTAACAGATTCTGTAGGTCGAATAAATCTTCCTCTGCTGGACAAGCACTATGTGACCCTGTTTGGACACAGCATAATGACCCTGGTGCTCTTTTGCCTTTATTGAATGAAATAAACTGCAATTTTCAAGGGTTGTCACTTCTCTCTCTCTCCATTCCTCTTTCTCTCCCTTTCTTTCCATCTTTTCCTTTTGTCCTCATCCAATAAATCATATTAAGAATGTGGGTCCCTCTGAACACTCTCCATGTTTTGTTGAACTTCTCTTGTAAATAAACTCAGTGGGAGTTCTGTTGCCTCCAAATTTTTTTATGCATTCAAAAGTGGTCAAATTATTTCGCAGAAAATTTTTGCCAAGGTCCTCTCCCAGTTTACATATCAAATGTAAAATGTAAGTTGTTTGAAGAATCTATTTCAAGGTAAAAATCCAAGTAAGTGAGATATTTTCTCCAAAACAAAGAAGTAAGAAAATGACAACAATTTCTTTATAACGGTTCTTCTAGTTCCAGATTCTGCAAGTATATTGGGTTCCCAAAATTTTAGCTGAAGAAACACAAAAATATAAGCAACTCTCCATACAAATAGACCAAGCCTACATCCCAGAAGGACAACACAAAACATCTTGACATGCCTTCCTTTTTATACACCATCTACTTAGGAGAGACAGGGACAAAAATTTCATTTCTTGCAATGAGAATTTACAAAGTAATGCATGGAGATCCCAGCAAGATTGCAAGGTCAGATTGGACGGGATTTTGAGCAGCCTGACCTAGTAGAAGGTGTCTGTCCATGACAGAGGGGTTGGAACTAGATAATCTTCAAGGTCCCATTTAACCCAAATCATCCTGTGATTCCATGATCAGTGGTTAAGGAACTTAAAGGAACCGGCTTGTACAAACCTATGTATAAGAGGTTTCCTCATAAATTTAAATTCTCAAAGACACACAAATGTTTCACAAATAAAAAAAACAGCAGTAGTTGATTCTGTAAGAACTTGTACTTTAATATTTCAATCTAAAAATGAAGTTAAATTTTGTAATAACAGTATATTAGAAAGTTACAATACAGAAGAAAACATCAAACAGTGAAATCTGATGTACGTGTATGGAATTAGCATGGTACTGTCCGGATGTCAGAATCTGTCTCCTAGTGTCTCTTCCACTTGGGTCAGGTTTAATAAAGGTTAAACAGATGTTAATTTTATAACCTCCTGACCACACATTTGTTATGAATCTTTTTATGATGTTTTGGAGTTTTGTTTGGTCAATTGGTTTGTTGGATTCTTTTGCCATCCTACAAGATTGCTTCTGTCTGTCAGTTTCTTCTTCCAAACTTCCTACTTTCCACAACAAAGTCTCAGCCTGTCACTTCTGATCACGTTTGTTTTCTATACTCTTCTTTTTGTTCTCCAGCACTCAGGCTTATCCTTCTAAATGTTCACTACTTTGATTTTGTGTCTTTTTCTTGTCTGATTCTTTGCCTGGCATGTTCAATTCCATTAAAACCATTGCCTTCCTGGTCAGTCCAATTATTCATTTTAAGTGAAAAGTATAAACTGGTGAATGGAAAGTTGTGTTTGTGTTTTAATACTAGCAACCACAAGTCCATTAAGAACAGCTTAATGGTTAAAAATTAGGCTAAGCGAGAAAGTGCAAGTGTCTGAAGTGGGTATGACGATTTTAACTTTTGACTCAGAAAACTGAACAGAAAATATAATAGTATTTAATCAATTTTTTTATTTTAAAAGGATCATTATCTCTATACAAGGGGAGATACAGCCTCCAAGATGGGATTAATAGTTCATTCATCAATATTTCTGTGACACCTACAAGAAATTAGCCAATCAATACTGGTTTGGTACAAAAATTGCAAGAAAATGTCTGATATATATATATAAACAAAACATTAAAAGTATATAAATATCTCACTTTTCTGTCATTACAGTAAATGGGGATATAGGTAGAAAAGCATAAATTTATTTTTAATTAATATTTTTCTCACTAGGTGTGTATTTATTGATATATAGAGTCCAGTTCCAATATTTCAGTGCAATTTTATTTTAGTAAATTTTATGAAAAATGTTAGCAATTTTTTTTTTGCCTAAATGATTACATTCTAAAAGCCACTGGGAAAATGTCAGTTCATACCCATTCAAAATTATGACATTGTTTAATTTTCTGCTAGGAAGAACAGAAAAAAAGGGGCTTCTGTTTGCTTCAGTAATAATCACAAAACAAATTCAATAGGGAACTTGTCTACTGATGCTGCAAGCATACTACAAACTCCTCATCCACAAGGAAAAAAGGCAATAAAAATGCCTTTCTGTGGGTCAACACCTTTAACACAAAACAGATCAACACATTCAGTTTCTGTCTATCACAGAGCATTTTCTGATGGATCTTTAAAACATTGGCATGTAACACCTTCATGTCCTTAAAACTGCTAAACATTTGGCAGCATGTTATTAGCCCTGTACATACCAAAAATAATCCTTGTTCTTTCTTTCCTGCTTTCATGCTCATATATTTCAAACAACCAAAGCATATGTAATAACTTTGCAAAGGGTTAGAGTTTAACACAGGATATTATTGCTAGCATTCTACCTTGAACAAATTCCTTTCCGCATTTTACATTCTAAATGCAGCAAGAGATGGGTGTGCATTCTGAAAGAACAAAACATTTACAAAGTTAAAACCAAGTCATGTTTTACATTGCTCTTTGGTGACATATTTTCTGTATAAGGACCTAAAACATCATACTGAAAATGTGCATATGCATTTATTCTTTTTGTTATTTCTCTCCATATTTAACCCTGTATGAGCATTTCTCAGCAATAACTAAAACATCCCTGTGGTCCCAACACTGTTTTTGTCACAAACCCAAACCATAGCCCCGTACAAACTACAAAGAAAATTAACTCTATTGCAGTCAAAATCAAACAATAGGCTTTAGTTAAATTTTAATGACTGCTCAGTGATGTTGCTTTGCTGTGATTTAGACCACAGGGAGTCACTGCAGTACAAAAGTCATTGAAGTACCTCCATAGGTGAATGGATTATGGGACACGTTAATGTTGAGGACAGTGTACATGCATGGGCTCTTTCTGTAACTTCTGAGACCATCTCTATAAAATCTTTGTTCAGATAGGAAAATCTGCTGCCAGGCTGTTTATTTTCCCACCTTGCAAAGTAGGCCGGAGATTGATTTGTATTTTTCAGACATTGAAAGGGAATGCTCAAGAAACTTATTGAGGATGTTTGCTACCCCTTGCAACATCCTAAGACATTGTTTGTTTATGCACAAATAATTATTTATCAAGGTAAAAACTAGTAAATTGGCCTTTTTAGTATGACTGTTGGCAACAAAGCACTACTACAACATTTACATTTAATTTTCATTTTTATTTCTATTGCCTCTAATTGTGGTGAGCTGGTAACAAGAGGGAAAAAAAATAATAGTTGTAAAATCAATGCTGTAGAAAATGGATTTTAAAGGACAATCTAAATGCAGTGTTAGATGCAGTTAACATTTGAATGCTGAATTTTCATTGCTAAGTGTGATAAAAGTGTATTAGCTCATATTATCCCATATATAATTAGACTAGCAGTTTCTAGGGAAATTGTGCAGAGTCCTATTGGGGCCCTTACATATTTTTAAGCCATTTAAGTGTAATCTGTCACTTGTTGATTCTTTCAATTTGGTAGAATATCCTGATAATCTTGCAATTCAATTCTATATACCTTTGTCCTAAAGGTCTATGAGTGTCTGTGCTTATGACAGACAAGAACATGTTCATTTTTATATATCTGATAACCCCAGGGGTCAGATTCTTAGCGGTGTGGAACGGCTTTGCAGATCTTATTGTAGTTTGTAGTTTCCATATTCTCCACATGTAGTCAGTTGGTTCCCTTCTCCTCTGCTACATATTTCACATAAAATCTTGCTAAGAAATTGCTGGAGGGAACACAGCCTTTTCAGTTTGCCTTCAGATATGTTTGCAACAAAATCATTGCAAACAACCATCAAGTCTAATATTGACTCCTATCAGTCTCAAGCAAGGAATCACTATTAGAGGGAGCTATGTGTGGGTTTTTTAGGGAACAAGTACTCTAAGATTTTAAGAAATCTATTAAAAAAAAAAGGAATTTTATAATTGTAAGCCAAGATCACATGCACATTAATTCTGGAAAATCACAGACTTCATGTTTAGGGAAAGGATATTCCCAGGTAGCACTGTCACCTCTTGGCTGAGTTCCTCACTGGTTTGATGAAGCTTGAAATTTTCCTTAGTCAATGAGGTGGTGTCTGTACAGCATCTTGAACAACTTTCCAGGCATGACAAAGTGTGAGTTGGGAAGTTGGGACTAGGGATGTATGATAACACTGGATTTGGACACATTTTTGTTGGGTCTTTTCATAGTTTTGTGTTTGTTTTGTTGTTTTGGGATTTTTTCCATTTGCTTGCTATTAAAGTATTCTCGTTGATATCATAGATAAATGCTGATAACTGATCTGAGACAGGTTACATGAATACATTAGCAACAAAAATACCTAAATTTAGGATTTTTTTTCAATTAAGAAAGATGATCAAAATAGAAAATAAGTTGGATACTGTGCAGACAATGTCAATCAATAGTAAGTTAACCAGAGTAGGACCACAAAGTTAAATTCAGTAATATAAAATAATAATAATATTATCATAAAACAGTCTCTTCTTGAGATAAGGCACATTCTTTAAAATTCTACATTTTATAAACATGAGAGGTGGGAAATTGTCAAAAAAAAGTAAAGGAATTTGTGGAAGGCTGATACTGTCTGGGTATCAAGTGTCAGTTCTATCATTCACCAGAACAAGAGAGAGGGAGAAAATAAGAAAAAAACCTCATCCCTCATGGATAAGGACAATTTTAAAAGCAAAAGAAAAGATCATGTATGGAAGGAAAGGAAAATTCTGTACCTCCCATCAGCCCGCGATGCCCTGACACTTCCTGAGGAGCAGGGCTTCAGCTGAGTAGCAGTTGCTGCAGAAGGCAAATGTCATTATAGCAAGTTTGCACCCCTCTCCTCTTTTCTCAGCATTTTTATCTGAGCAGATATCACGTGGTAGGGAACATCTCTTTGGTCAGATTGGGCCAGTTGCCCTGGCTGTATCCTCTCCTGGGATCTTTCACACCCTCAGATTGCTGATGAGGGGAAATGTTGGAGAATCATTCTCGGTGCTGTGTGAGCCCTGCTCAGCAGCAGCCTTAGCTCTGGTGTGTCATCAATACCTCTCTAGCCACCCATGCAAAGCACAGCACTCTGAGGGCTGCTGTAGGGAAAATTAAGTTCATCTCAGACATGTGACAGCTACAGCTGGTTTGTAGCTGCACAGATAATTTGGCCCAACGAAAACCAACTCAACCAGCCTAGCCCATTAGAGAACAGAAGTAAACAAGGCCCTGGGTGTGTTAGTGATAGGTCAAGTTCAAACTCAAACAAGGGGCCCCAGCCAATCCCTTTGAAACATAAATGCATCCATATCTTTGGCCAGTGAGCTGGACAAAGATAAGATCCTTGACCAACCATGTATGTAAGCACAGGAAATTTGCAGGCCCTATATAAGGGGGCACCCCACAATACAATTCAGCTGTTGCTGCATAATCTCAGCATATTTATGTCACAATCCTCTCTCCATCAACAGCAACAAAGACTCAGTACAGATGCAAAATTTGGTATCCTAATTTTAGCAACTATTTTTGTATACATAATGAAGACATTTTCTGTTAAGAGAGTGAAGACTCAGAGAAGTAAAGCAAAATTCTGATATGTGGTCCCCCCCAGTTTACAGCTCTGAAACATCTTAGCATAACAATGCCTCATAACAATGTTTTCAGAATTAAGTAGAGAATTTTTAGAGAAGCAGCTGAGAGAAATTTGCTCTGAATGCATCTTCCTCGGCAGGTGTTCCTGCTCCACCCTTTAGAGATAGAAAGAAAACAAACAAAAAACTTTAAATTAAATCCAAATACAATAATGATTACTTATTAGCTGCTGTTTACTCACCCTGCAGATAGATGCTTCTATAACCAAAGTCATTCAGCCCTCATGAGATAATAACAATTAACATTCTTTCAGCAGATTAAAAATGTAATTAAATTTTTTAAAAAGCTGAGATGGAAAAAATGAGCTGAACACATAGAAAGGACTACTTTCTGTGATTCTAACTTGAACCTACCTTTTGCCAATCTTTTTTGCTGTGAGATTTGTGGGAAAAAAGAGGACTGTTTACTTACTTTATTTAACTGTAATTCAATAATTGCCTAGATTAAGTGTCTTCTCCTACCACTATTTTATTTCAAATTGAAGATCAAAATATGGATATTTTTAATATTAGGAAAACAGTGAAAGTACTTAAATAAAGTTTTTAACTCTTTAAGTTAAAATACTTTCAAAAATACTAATCTATTTTATCTTTACCAAATAAACAAATATATGATATCAAACATATATTTTACTTTTTTATATATACACAAATGAACCAGAAATAGAGCAGAGTTTATTAGGTCTGTTCTTTGCTTTTTCTTCCTTTTCTCATCATTATTCCATTTATAATGCTGAGAATAATTTGAATAATTTGTGATAATGACATGAATCTCTTGTTTGAGTTGTTCTCCTTTCATCTAACCATTTATGCATTTCTGTTTTATGAGTGGATAATGAGCAATAACAAGATTTGCAAAGATGTGCAAATACATGAAATACTGTACTGTCAGCCTGTTCAGACACAAAAGGAATATTTTCAAAACTGTAGCTGAAGATATTCAATTTATAATTTTGTATCTGCGCAAAAAAAAAAATTTGCACATTTTCTTAAAAAACATATAAAAAAAGAAAAAAAGCTGAGGATGAGCACAAAAGAGGTATAGGGAGGAATCCTTTAGGTACTCTGCCTACTCAGCCGCTGAAGCATTCTATGTGACTGAAGGACATTCAGGATTCCAGTGATCAGGTGTGAAGTATGTATATTTAATTTTGAAGGAAATGTTCATGCTTTGGGTTTTTGTTCTAGTTTTCCTTACTCCACTGTGTTAAGCAAGACTATTTTACAGTTTGTTCACTAGGTATGTTGAATAATTTTCAGATTAGAAAAAAATTAAATGAAAATACCATATTTCCTTTTCAAAGTGTCCCATTATTGTCATTTTGAGTTTTGCAGATGTTCCTCAGGTTGTAGAATTTGTATGCAATGCTCTGTGGGAAAAATCACAATCAGAATAGGAAAAAAAAAATTTATGTGTGCTTTTAGTGGTGATAAAGTTAATTTCTTCACGGTAGCTGCTTTGGTGCTGTGTTTATAATTTGGTAACATGGATGTTTTAGGTTCTGCAGAGCAGTGCTCACACAGAGTCAAGGCATTTTTCACTTTTCACTCCATGCACAAATGATCTGGGAGTGCCCAAGAAGCTGGGAGTGCACAGAGCAGGGGAGCTGACCCCAGCTGCCCAGCAGGATATCCCAGACCCTATGGGATCATGCCCAGCAATAAAAGGTGGGTGAAGAAGAAGAAAGAGGGAGACACATTTGGAATGATGGTGTTTGTCTTGCCAAGTCACTGTAACGCAGGATGGAGATCAGCTTTCCTGGAGTTTGCTGAACTGCCTGCCTTTGGGAAGTGGTGAATGAATTGCTGATTTTTCTTAGCTTGTGTGCACAGCTTTTGCTGTACCTATTAATCTTTCCTTAATGCCACTTATGAATTTTCTCACTTTAAAATCCTGTTTCTCTCCTCATCTCACTGAAGAACGAACTTTGAGCAGCTCTTCTGTGGGGCTGAGCTGCCCACCTGGGGTTAAACTACAAAAGTATGATAGGTAAAATGCCCATTTCACACGGGATTCCAGAAGAAAATTAAACCCAATTTTAAAATTTTAAGTAAAACTTGAATACACTTTTTGGTATATATATTATTTTTTTAAATTTAGCTCTGATGTAAAGTGCAGTTATCATAAAATGCCTTATCTTTTAAATCCCTGTAAAGGAGAAGATAAATCTATCAAACTGTTTCTTGCCTGATCTCTTTTGACTTTTTCCAGCTATTTCCTGACATTGATCCTCATGGTTAATATCCTTGTCAGGAACATCACCGCTGTTTTTCTTTGTGCTGCCATCCCTCTCAGCTTTGGCTGTTTATTCTCAACATGCCCCCACTGATGTGGGGCTCTGAGGCACTTGTATCCAATGTCCAGAAGTTGCTGAGGTACAAGTGACCTTCTCAGTGAGTCAGACTTCACTTGGGAAGTGTTTGGCACCACGCTGATTTTTTTTAAACAGGTGTTCAATCACACAGGCACATTGACTGAGATGGAAGATGGAATTGATAACAGATAGCTGGCTACCCCTGTGGAAATTCCACTGTGATAGGATGGTCTGCTTATATCAATGTACAGTCTGTACCAGAATATGATGAAACCAAGAGCGCTGAGATACACTCTCATGGTAAGCCCTTACCATTGTTTAAGCCAGAGTTTGTAGCACACTATTGAATTTGTATGCACATAAACACACAGATGACAGAGGCAGAAGGAAACAAAAGGGGACAAATAGACAGATTAATGGAAGAAAATAGAACATGCCACAAAGAAAGCAAAAGCTGAGGGGGTTTTGCTACAGGTATCTCACTGAGTTTTATTTTGATGTATGATAGGAAGAAGGTTAAGAGTCAGAGAGCTTCAGAGCAGAGGATGGTTGAGGATGGACAACTCTTTAGAGCTGCAGGAACAACAGACGTCTATCTACCTTGTCTCATTTTTGGCATTGAGGGCAGATGGGAAAATCAGTGACTCAGGACTGTATACCCTTATGTAGGTTCTTGCCCTCCTCACTGTGTGGTCCACAAAGCATCTGCACCCCACAACCTGCTCAGACTCACTCAGGGTGCCAGTTTGACCATGCCTGATCTACTGTCCATGAGATGCTGAGGAGGACAATGACCATGGACATGGCTAACAGCCTTTTTGCTCCTACTTTATGAGTATCTATAAGAAGACTCCAGGGGCAAATATGCACTATCAAGCTCAGAATAAATTAATCAATTATGTCTATGGTATATGTGCTTATCTGTGAACTATGAGGATTGCATAAAATCCACAGAGATAATGGCATTCATGCATTTCTCACACATACACACTGCCCTTACATACCTCAAGGAGAGCTGTATTAGTCAGTTCAATTTATTTCTCAGAAATCTTAATTTCTTTCTGTCTGATTTACAATATCGCCTCAGAGATTGTTCACAGTAAGTTTTATGAATTTTTTGAAATTCCATGGAGAGAGATTAATTGGAGGAGACTCATTCCAATATATTCCCCTGGGAAGAAGCAGATGGATAATTTATTGTAACATCACTGCCAATTCAAAGTATTCTGCTTTTTCCAAAATGCAGGTCAGCTGAATATATAGCTATTTATTATTTCCTCCATGCAATTTATCAGCTGAATTTTACCATTGGTACTTTCCAAGCGTGATATGTAAGCTCAACCACAGAAAACTCCCAGCTTTTCAGAAAAGCCCAGTATGGGGAACAACCGCTTCAAGAAATCTGGAGCAGTTTTCCCGTTTGAGAGTGATGGAAAAGTGTACTCATGAGTACTCATGTAAGAAGCTCAGGTTAGATGTTGCCACTGGTGCTACCTCAAGGAGACTTTCAAATGGTTATCAATCAGATCTAGTTGATTTTGACTTCACCTTGAAAATTTATGGTAAATGAAAGACAGGACCAAACATTTAGTGATGTGGAGGAAGAGCTAATGGCACATCAGAGGAAATTAAATGAAAATGTTACAAGATCATTTGTATCTTGATGTCACATGAATTTAAGCAAAATTCTTATGCTAAACCCGTTAATTTATTTAAGGAAAAAAAGGTGACATAAGATAATAGTGATAAATGAGTAGCAAAAGCAAGTTAAGAGGCAAGCAAAGATTTTAAGTAAGATAGTGTAATGCCATCTTCAGTTAATCAGTAATATTTCAAATCTGGAAAATTTTTTTAATGATTCAAAGGGAGAAAGACAAAGTGGAATTATAATAAATTTGCATATTTTAATTACATGGTAAATATAACCTTGACTAAACCAGTGCAAGAATAGCATTAATACACCAGAACCCAAATCACATAAACTTATTTTTTACATTCAAACATTCTACTTATTTCAAGAAACCAAATTCTGATTTCAGATATAACACTGTGACTTCAGCAGCTTACCCCACCCAAAAAAAATTAAAAAGCAAATTATACTTCTTATTATTCTTTAGCTATGACAGTCATTCCATGTTGATAATTTATATTAATTTGGTCAGATATGCTTTAGCAGTACTTTTATACTTTTTACCTGGATGTCCATATATTCTCAGCAGTTAAATTTAATCCCTGTTCCCTCACCTTTGTTTCTATTAAAGATTTGTTTTGGATTTCTGAGGTCATACAGCTGTGGTATCTAGAATTTATTTACACTAATTCATATGAAATTTTTTAGTCATCAGGATCACAGAATAATGTAGATTACAAATGGTAAATGATTGAATAATGTTGTGATGGGTGGATGTCAACCAGTAGTTGAGTTTCTACCAAACCATTTGCTCACTCTTTCACCCTTAGTGGGATCAGGGAAGAAAACAGGAAGAACAAAAGTGAGAAAACTCATGGTTTGAGATAAAGATAGATTAATGAAAGGAAAGGGGAGAGGGAAGGGTACAGACACCAAACAGATGGAACCAAAGGAATCATACCAACATCTAGCAGGTCTCCAAGCAATGGTCTCCTTGAAAGCCAAAACATTCTTACCGCAACTCTTTGTGAGGATGACATCATACGGTATTTAATGTCCTTTTGGCAAGTTTTGGTTATTTCTCCCAGCTATGTTTCCTGCCAGCCTTTTACCCGCTCATGCTTGATAGGCAGGGAGCAGAGTAAGAAAAAGAGAAAGCCTTGACACTGTGTCAGTACTGTTTGCACACATCAAAGCATTGATGTGTTACCAACACTGTTTTAGCCACAAATCCAAAGCATCACACAGGCTGCTATGAAAGACAGCTAGCCCAGTCAGACATAGACCAAGTGTTTCAGATCCAACAGATTTAATTCAAAACAAAGTATCTTTTCCATGAATTTAGTGCTCATTTGGCTTCAAGTTTTATATATTGACTCATATCTTTGCATGGATATATCCAGCCTCTTTCTAAATAGGGCTTATGCAAAGTCATCAAAGTGCATGCTTTGAAGACTGCTTTCAGTTAAAACTAGTCTCATGTTAAAAAAGATGTATTGCAAGATTTTGGGTTTATCACCAGTTTTTAGATGGCTCCAAGTACACCTAGTTAATACAAAGCTTGTCTCTTGGTTATCTAATGGCTGTACAAGCAGAATGTTTAATAAGTACAATTACATCACATAATTGCATAAGAATAGCTGTGTGAGATTAGACAAAACCTCATATCAGAAACAATACTGAAAGGAATAGAATGGAAATAGTATTCTATTCTTGCCATATATCCATGAGGGACAAAGAAGTGTTATTAAAAGTGTGGCAATAACTATATGACATTATTTTCTTTCTACTTGTGTGAGCATAATCTTACCAATGCACCCTCCTTAACCAGCATAAGGCAAAAGAATAATGAAGTTTTGTAGATAAATTTGTAGCATAATCATGGCAATCAACATGAGGTTCCATTTGCAAGGCATTGCTACTCTCGCCATAGTTTCTACTTTTCTGCTTCAGAAGGCAAGATATTAATATTTTTCCATTGTGCCTGACACAGCAATATGTAAATCACACAATTGACACAGAATCTGTTCTGAGAATATTTTTAAAAATTACCTCTTCTGTAATCAAATGCACCTGAGCATGGCACTGAGGTTGATTTTTTGTTCATGTGTCACATAAATGCAAACCCCGCAGAAACCTGAGCAAATTGCAACCATGACTTTCATAGCTGTGGGATACTGCACAGCTAGATATTCCTCACTTAAGTAAATTTTGTTTCCTCTTATTTAGTGGGAAGCACTGCAGGTGCATTGTATGCGACAAAGTGGATTTATGCTGATACTTTTTCTTCTAAATGCAAGTGTTCCATTTAAGGGGTTCCACTCAAAATAGCCTTTCAACTTTCTCCAGATTTCCAAACCCAGATCTTTGTCTCCTCTGATTTAATGTTAAAAGGCAAACATATCTTCTACACTCTCCAAACAAACAATCAGACAAACAAACAACTGTTGTCATATACAAATTACTCATTTTCTTTTTTTTTTTTCTAGAGGAGTTAACATCTGCTTCAAAGATCCTGCAAAAACACCTGCACAAGTTATTTCCTGTTATTTTTAAAATCAAATCTCTGTCATTCACTGAACTAGGAGAAAGAGACACTAAAGTGCTCTTTAGTGTTACTTTAGTAGTTATTTCAATAGTATTCTTGGCTTTTTAAATTTGGAAAGCAGCATGATGTTACAGTGAGTAAACCACTAGCAAATGGCGCCTAAAAGTAGACAGGCAAAGATGATTAGGCAATTCAGCTTTGACAATTCTGCTTTATATGTTGCTGTAGAAGCTAGAGGAGGCTAGATATCTCTTTTGAAATCAGAAAAAGGAAATACTAAAAGTAGATGACATTTCAAGATGTTATCTAAAGTAACATCATATTTCCTCTTAATGTCCTATAGGGATTATCTTTCCAAATTGGATCTTGCTGCACAGCCTTCATCTTATACCATCCTTAAAGCAGTCAGCAAAAGATGCTTCAAAGAGAGGGAGAGGATAACTGGGAAAACTTAGAGATGAAGCCTGATGTAAACTGGATAAAATTTATCCTTCTGATCATGATTTAATGACTTTTAGTTATTTTCTCCACCTAAATATTTATCAACCATTTTCATGTCCTGTCTGAACTATTTCTAAGCTACTGTCTTCAATTCCACATTGAGTTAAAAATAATATAAAGTTGTATTTATTTTCACAATTTTATTTTTCTGTTTCTTTTTCCTTGGGTTTCAGAACTGCAGAATGAAAAAAAAAGAGTCATTTTACAATCCATTCAAGAAATATGTACCTGTATTTTGAACTGTGTAGATTGGATTTAAAATACCCTGATATTTCTGTATTTCCATTATTTATCACCAAAATTTTGATCTCATTCACTGCAATATAAAGGCATTCTTATATTTGCATCCATCATTAGAAAGGTGTGGTTGTTGTTATCTTCATTTTTTTATGCAGTCTAACGTAGATTCTTTCCTAACCACTGATGGTCACTGGTTTGCACTGATGACAGTATGGACTTGATAACTTCCCTTACTTGATTCAGCTAATTTAACATGATCAATGCATAATTTTTTTTTATGTCATCTCTTGTTATGTATGCTGCTGTGTTTTTGCCCCTAGAGAATTTTGACTACCATTCCATTCATATCTGATTACCATTAGGTCCCCTAGGAGCCTTCATAGCTTTCTATGACTAATGTGTATTTTTGTGGTATGCCATTTTGTTAGCTTTTTTCTAGATTGTTAATTGCATATTCAACACAATCCTAGCAATCCTGTGTAAGTCTTCTTCTAAGGTAAGATTTACTGACTGATGTTTGGGGCTTAGCAGTGCTCTGCTTAATAAAGCCAGAAGTATTCTCACTGTCACTCATACCAAGTTTTGAGGCTAAGTGAAAACCTCTGGAGGCCCTTCCAAAAGCCTCTAACTCACTTGTTTGCTGCTTGTCTGGCAGCTTTGTGTGAATTCTGAGACATATTCCTTGGCAGCATTCCAGTGGCAATTCCACTCCCTACCTTTCCATTCACAAGACCAGAAGGAGCAAGGAAGTCCTTCACACACTCCATATATACACATACACCCGGTGCATGGGGTGCACAACAACAAAAATGACAAGATTTGCCATGGCACCAGACCTGAGAAACCAATTTCATTGCTTTGTTTGACCAAAGCACTGAACAATTGCTTGTTCTTGAAAAAACAATGTACTAGAAAGGAATTTTAATTTTGTTCAGACTTTTTCCTCAAAAAGTTTTTCAGTGTTAGCAAACAGCAATCATAATTATAATTGAAGGCAGATATGAAATCAAATGCGAGGGTGCAAGGTGTTGCTAAAATGAGTCTGTTTCTTGCATTTAATGAACAATATAGAAGGAACTACTGTAAGAACCCAAATCACTAAATGCAAATGTCTGTATTTGATTGAATATACTGTAATTTAACTGTAATCTAGTGATTTCAGTGTTACCCAAAAAGAATCATGAATATGTTGTTGTGTACATTTTCAACACCCTCATCAATATAAATGTGAATCAAGGAAAGCAACGAAATGCCTATGAAATTTTTTTCCTTATTTTACATTCTCCAAAATCCCTATTTTCCTCTTCTTTCTTTCCACATTTCTTGCTTCTGATATAATCCGCTGATTTCTTTATTGAGTGTCTCTAGACAGTTATTTCTATTCTGATTCTCCCTCCACTGTTTCAAGAGACATTCACTTTTTTTTGCTGTTCTGCAAGGGTTTTCTTCCCTTTTTTATTTTTTTTCCCCTGCCAAAAGTGTATTTGGGTATCTCTTAGTTTCATTTAGAAAACATTTCTTCTTATTTAAAATATATCTGATTGTATCAGAACCCTCTAATTATTTTTCTTTGCTCTTGCTTCCTTCCTATTTTATTTTTGTTTAAGCAATTCTGCTCCAACTTAATTTTTTCTATACACACCTTTAATTAGCTGGTGTTCCAAGTATAAGAAGTTAAATTACCTTATGCTTCATTAAGAAATTTTAATTTGCATTGTTACTTGCCATCCATTATCTTCTGTTGTTTTAAATTCCCCTTTGGAATTGTTATCTCACAAAGTTAAATTTTGCTATGTCTTGTCTCCATACAACACTGAAGCCAATACCCAAACCCATACTCCAAAAATCTACATTACTTATATTTAAGGGCATTCTCCTTGTGAATTATTATAATTCAAGAGGCTTAAGAAACCTGGTCCACGAGCTCCATTACTCTGTGCATGCTTAAAAACGTGAAGATCAGTAGGCAAAGTAAATTGGTTTCATACATAAATGTGATGAAAATGATACAAATTAAAAAAAATATAATGGAAATTTTGGAAAGGAATAAGAACAATCAGAATTTGTCCTCTACACAACTGAGCAAAACCTTTTCTATCCTCACATTAGACTTATTCTTTTAATTGTTCTTCTATATAAAATATATCAGTCACACAGCCTTCTATGGAAAAAGGTTTTTTTCCTGTTTTCAATTCTTTAGTAAAATGAAAATAATTATTAAGCACAAGCACTTTTTTGTTCAAGGTTCCAAAAAAAATGAATATAGCTTATACATTTTCATCCTATCTAATTTAACATAAAACATCTCAGATTTTTTGTAAACACTTTTACCTTAATGATACCTTGAGACCAACTAAGTTGATTATTATCTAAGTCTTTCACTTTATTCAAACCAAGCAGCATTTGATTACACTGAGTTTCTTTTTAAAATATTTAATTGCTATTACTTGACTTCTTAATGTTTTTCTGCTTTTAAAAATACTTTCTCATTATTTACTCAAGTAAATACACTAATAATTTAATGGCTTCTGTAGTATTATTGCAGCATTAGAATTGCTGGAATTCAGATCAGTGCATGGAAATTGAGATTAAACCTTGTGTTCCCAAATAATCACAGTGACTTCCTGAGATTTCTGAAAGAACCTAATCTGAAATACGTAAAGCTGGGGTGGAAAAGGCTCAGTTCCATGGCTTCAAATGTCCACCATAAAAATCCTGACTAATTTTAAAAATATTAAAATATGCCCATTGTTTCCCTGTGTTTTAACCTGGACTAAGAGTGGCCACCACCTTCAAAAACAAAACCATAATGGATAACCAGATAAATATTTCTGATTATATTGGTTATATGCATTATATATAATCAAACTGATTATATCAGTTAAATGCATTCTGAAATTCTATCGTCATTGCTGGTCCACAGCAGGACTTCTGCTTTTGCTTTAGTATATCTTGAGACAGAAATATGATCATTTCAGGTAAGATGAAGTGAAACTTGACCTGGTTATTAAGACTTCTTTTATAAATGATATGCACCTACATTTCTTCTTTCAACTCCTTTGCAGAAGTTCCACCTAGATCAACAAAACCTGAGGAAAATCACTACGAAATAGACACACCAAATACTTACCTTCCCAAGTCTTTTTGGACCTTTTATAAATATATCAGCATTACCTGAGCAAATGATTCTCTGAATTTTTGTTTCTTTGAAATTTTTGTTTGTCAAATATTTATTTTTTATATTTTTAGCAAATCTAAGCAAAAATCCAGAGTAAAGAAGGCTCCAAATCCTATTTTTCCTATTTCTTCCCACCAAGGTTATCAGTAATAGGTATCATCAGAAGCAGAACCTGAGAGTATCCCACATCATTCTGCAAAATGTCAATACTGCAAAGAAAGAACCAAAAGACAAGTTTGAATAACAGTGTAAGTGAACTCCCTCTTCAGTAAATGTAGAGCCCTAAGTGGGTTTCAGTGTCCAGAAGACAAACACCAAAGGATTTCACATTTCATAAGTAATTTTCCTGCATTCATTAATATAAATACATGCAGGGTTGAATTATATTACATTTTTTCATGGATTTCATCAACCATTGCTCATGTATGCAGTCTTAGCAACACCAGTTAATAAACTCTGTGTGAACACCTATATGCACAGCTCTAAATAATTCTGAATGCTCAAAAGAAATGCTTCTTCATGAAATGACTCAGTATTTGATTAAAAAAAAATCAAAAGATTTTTCAGAAAAATAAAGAATCCTATTAAACAGATGAATTTTGCTACTGGTATTTATTTCATATCAAGCTTATTAGCTACCAAAACTGAATCAATTACCCCAAAATTCCTTTATATGTCTTTTATTGTTATTCTAGAATCTAAACAGGGTTTAATGAATGGACCAGAATATATCCAATAAAAGAAATTAACTTTATTTTATTAAATGATAAAAAATGTTAGCACTTATTATGCCTCTTGTAAAATCTTATGCATTTTATTCATTCAAATGGAAAAGAAAATCAATATGGATGGAAAATATCTGAAATTTAGTTATTAATATATTTGTTTCTATTTCACATAGCATAATATTCTCTTTGTAGATATGCCAATATCTACAAAATACTTCTAATATTAAGGAAGGACTTAAATCAGCAGAATGCCAAGGAGTGCTCCGGAGTCTCTATCACTGCAGGTTTTTAAAAGTATCTTTGATAAACCTGTTAGGAACAGTTTAGGCAGAATTTATCTTGCCTTAGGCCAGAAGGTAGGATGAGATGATCCCTTGAATTTCCTTCCAGGCCTATTTTTGGTGATTCCTAGCACCTTCAGCAATGTTATTTCTTGCAACAGTAAGTATATTCCAGGAAGTGGAATGACCTATATCAACAATTTCCAAGATCCTTTCCAAAGCCTCTACTGTTTACTAAGATTTCATTTGCTTGGAACTGCAGCAAGCAAATTTGAGCTAAGGATTTTTTTTATATGTACATATGCTTGTGTAGTTGTCAGCACTTGTTGGCACTGAACTTATTCCTCTCTATACATTTAAGTCTTTGCCTTTGTCTTTCAGGTGTGGAGAGGACCCACCAGAAAAGAACATCCACTTACCCTCCTGTGGCTTTCCTACGCTCTGGTGCTCAGACTGAAGATCTGCTTACCCTGGGGGTGAGTTGTGGTGAGACAGAGTCAGCCTCGAAGGGAGGAGGCAGCTGGCACATGGCTCAGTGGGCATTGTTCTTCCCAGGATGTGCTGTTTATGCCTCAGCCATCAGCCTCTCCCACCTCTGAGGCCCTATCTCCCATGCAGGACCTCTCATTGCTCGGAGCTGCAGCATCTCCTCCCCAGCACCCAAAATGCCATGTCTTTTCTTCCATGCAGTGCAAAGAAGTAGGAGGGAAGAAGCAGCTCTAACTCCATTATCTTACTGTTCACATAAAAGTCCTAGCACAGTCCTAAAAGTTTGCTGCTCAGTGACAGAGTTCTAATCAACCAGAAACGTCAACTTCTCCATTTCTATTCTATTTTATTCTGCACTAGCCTGTTCTTCTCTTAATCTGCCTTGCAGAAATATTTTAATGACACTTTTTCAGTCTAAACATTTCAGACTCATAGAAATCTACTTCTTTCAACTCAAATGTGGTCTCCCCCTCCCTTTTTTTTTTTTAATTCATTACTCTATCAATTAAATGATACTTTGAAACTCATGAGTGGTGCTTAGTCACTAAGCTCCACTGACTTTTAATTAAAGGTGGGTGTCTAATTGCCCAGAGTGCAACTGAAAATTGCCCAGAAGCCTTTCTTATATATACTCATTGCTTTATCAATCTCAAATGCCTTCTTCTTGTACATTAAGTTCAGAACATAATTTTCTCTGAAAAATCCTTAATAATTTTCATCAAAACGAAACAAAAGGGACAGGAGCACAGAGGTCAACAAGAACTTCACACCTCTCCAAATTTCTCTGTCAGGGTAGTATGACATTCATAGAGGAGGTATGCTCTGCTCGTGTAGATATCATTGAAAATATTCATTTCATTTGAATAACATACAGTCAGTCCCATAAGGGGTATAAATCCTCTCAGGAATGATAATAATAATGACTTCAATATTTTGTTCCTACTAAGTATTTCAAATTTTCCATTAACCTTATTAGAAGTACTGGATTTTTAATAAAAGGAAGAAGTATACCTAAATTCATCATGGATTTTGAGAAATTATGTTAAGTTCTGCCTTACAAATGACCTTGGGGATATACACTTAATAGCATGGCCATGAAATGACACAAACAAGTTTGAATGAACAGAAAATGGTTTATATTCCTACATTACACTCAAATCAGGTTACTTAAAGAAAGAGAAGAAACTAACTCTCTATGCAAAACTTGAAAGCTTCTAGATTATAGAATTCTAGAATCATTTAGGTTGGAAAACACCTTTTAGATGCAACCATTAACAAAAGACTTCCAAGACCACCACTAAACCATGTCCCTAAGGTGCCACATCTACAGGGTTTTTAAATACCTCCAGGGTGGTGACTCCACCACTTCCCCAGGCAGCCTCTTCCAATGTTTTCTAATCCTTTTTGTGAATAACTTTTTTCCTAATATCCAGTCTAAACCTCCTCTTGTTTAATATGGGGGAATTTTTACTCATCTTATCTCTTCCTACTTGGGAGAAGAGGCCATCATCCACCTCACAATAACCTCATTTCAAGTAGTTGTAGAGAACAATTACAGCCCCCCTGAACCTTCTTTCCTCAGTTCTCTCTGTGACCCCTAACAGGACTTCTCTAGATTCGTCATCAGCTTTGTTTCTCCTCTTTGGATACAATACGATTGACCACAGAAAATGAAATTGCTTTACTCAGCAGGGATCCACTAAATGTTTGGAGAAGATTACTGCCCAGCTTCTGCAGAGAGTTCCTCCAGTCTTTGAAGAAATCTGTCATTTACTAATTGTGGCCAAAATAAAGCTGGATTAGCAATGAAATTCTCAGTGCTCTTTGAGTTCTTTGAGTGACACCCACCAATTCTTCCATCAGCTATCAAGCTTTGCTTCACATAACTGTGATGAAGCATAGTCCCTGCAGGAAAGGATTAGGAAATAAATGCCATGAAGGAAGGAAAAGAAGACTGAAAGAGAAACATCAAAAAGTGTTCCATAAGTTCAAGATCTAAAAAGATGTCTTGCAAAGAAAGAAACGCAACTGCAACTACTCAAAACACACACATATATATATTTCTTTTAAAACAACAACAAACCAAACCACTGAACAAACAAATCAACCCTTTCAAAAACCCAAAAAAACCAACTCAAATCACCACAAATGCAGTGCCAGAAGATTATTTATTACGCAATCTTTTTTTTTTTCTTTTTGTAAGAAACTAATTGTAAGAAACTAATACCACACTAAGCAGTATTAATATTTATTTAATAGCTGTTGCTAGGAAAATTATTTTAACTCTCATATATCAGCTTTTCAACTATAAGTTGTTACTTTTTCAATGAGGAAAAAAAAAGGGTTTTTATTAAATTGAGACAGTGGTGCAAAAGGTTGAATCTCAATGAGAAGCTGTAATTGAGAAGAGTAATCAAAATGCCCCAAATTTATTAGAGCTTTAATTTTTATGACTATAGTTTTTCAATGAAATATTTGACAAATTTCAAATTGTTACATATAATCTTGTTAAGTTGATATTGCAGAAGTTGTGGGGTTTTTGTAAGGGAAAACTTTTTGAAAATTTCAAATTCTGCTTATATCATAGTCAAAATAGTGGAAAACAATTGCAAAACCCAATTAGTATTAAAGAATCCAGCATACCTCCTGATCTAGTATTTGCATGTGTTGGTTTTACTAGGCATTTATTAATTCTGTTCTTCCTTTAATTTCCATCTCATCTTACATAAAATGGTGATTTCTTTATTAAGTTTTTTTAAAATTTGGATTTTAAAAAAATATAGCTTGATAGGTGAAAACAATTGCGATGACTAACTTGAAAATCTCCCTAATCACATAACTTCCATTGCTAATTTCTCCAGTGCCTACAGAATTCCTGCTTTAAAACTGCTCCTTGAAGCACATAACCCTTACTTTGTTTTACTATACCAGTGATTTTTTTTGGCTTATTGTACCAGTGATTCTTTTGCAATTAAAAGGATGAAAAAAGTCAACTGACAGAGCTGCTTTCTTTAGAGGAACAATTTTGTTTGGAACATCTCTTTTCCTATAATGTAAGTGTGAAAACTTACTTCAGTCTAGCTAAATATGCAAAAAGTAATCAATCCCTACACCCTATAGAATTTAAACTAATGGAAAATCTTATGTATTTAAGAATTTCTTAGACCTTTTACACTAATATTAAAATGGGATGAATTAAAGTTTAAATTTTTGCAGTACTTCATTTAATCTCCCCGAGCTGCCTGGGATTTAACTTTGGTTGGCAGGTCAGCCCCACACCACTACTTGCTCACTCCCTTATGTTGAGATTGGGGAGAGTATTAAAAGGCAAATTTGAGAAAACTTGTGCTTTGAGATAAAGACAGTTTAGTGTGTAAAGGAAATGCTGCATGCACAAGCAAAGCAAAAGAGGGATTCATTCATACTTCCCATGGGCAGGCAGGTGTTCAGCCATCCCCAGGGAAGCCAGGATGCCTCACACATAACTTGGCAAGACAAAACACTGTAACTCTTTATCTCCCCCTTTTCTATTTCCCCCAGCTTTTATTGTGGAGCATGAGGCCATAGGGTATGAGATGTCCCTTTGGTCTGCAGGGTTCAGCTGTCTCAGAGTCCCCTCCCAGCTCCCTGTGCACCCCCAGCCTGCTCTCTGGTGGGTGGAGTGAGGATCAGAAGAGACCTTGGCTCTGTATAGGTACTGTCCAGCAATAACTGAAACATCCCTGTGTGGAAAACACGTCACAAACCCAAAACATAGCACCTCATCAGCTGTATTGACCAAAACCAGCTCCTTCTTAGCCATAACATGTACAGCAGCAAAAATGCAAATTGATTTTTAGCGATTTTTATCTCTTCAGACCTTTCAAAGTGATTTATTTCTTACTGAAATGAATGTATTTCCCTATAGATCTCATCATTTATAAGAGTTACTGTGTGCACTTCACTATCCTGTTTTTAGTATGGTGCTGAGCAATGTAAAATAATCTCCCTCTATTTTGTGTATATAATTAAATCCCAGATCAGATTGTCATGCAGGTCATTTATGCACCATAAACCTTTGTTCTTATCACTATATTAGGCCAAAATTGTATTGTGGGGACATGCAAATTTTATTTTGCTTTGAAATCTTGTGTTTTTTTAATTTCTACTGACATCCATAAAGTGATCATCCAGCATATGATGTTGATGTATACTCTTAAGAACATAAAGTGCAATATTTCTTAAAGTTTGCCTCCATTGTAAATAATTAAAATTAAAATAAATTAAAATTAAAATCATTAAAAGGTTATAAATTTCTTTTTCAAGCTCTACTTAGCCATTCCACTGTATTGTCTCTATTTTCTAATGCACTTGCCACTCCCTGTGTCTTTTTATTCATTTGAAAGGGGAGAAAAGCCTCACTAAAAGTGGAAGTCAGTGGAGATGTACCAACTTGTAAAACTTTCTATTTCTGATTGCAACACCTCTAACTGAAAAACAGTGAATCTGCAAAGAAACAATTACTGCTGTTGTTATCATTTATAATGACTCATATGGTTCTGGTTTCAAATGGTAGCTATTGACATCCTTGCTCCCACTCCTAATTAGTGTTCCAGATATAACTGAAATGTTTCAATTCTCTATCAGTACGATATGGAATGGTTATTATAAGTAAAAATACTGTTTAATACATTTCTTATACAAAGTGCATTCTTACTTTTCTTAGGACTTGCTGGCAGATTGTATTTTATTCCATTCCATAATTCTAATTTGTGGGGTGGGATTAACAAAATTATTCCAACCTAGCACACTGGAGTAGATTGGAACAAAATACAAAAACAGCTCTACTGAGCTGGGTTCTTTCCTCTGCTGGACCCACATCCTGATTCATCTTTTCAGAACACAGGAATAGGGTAATATAAGCTTGGATTTTTAGCATGCATACTTTTAAGAAAGCCAAAGTTCCTGCTGAAAACTTCATCATGCTTTGTATATTGATGAAACCTGCTTGTACTAGGAGTGTGAAATAATTTTTCATTTCATATAGCAAAGTGCCAAAGCAACACAGATGTTCTGTTCAGGAGTCTGGGCTTAAATTTTCTTTTCAGAGAAGTACAATGTTAATTTCATTTTATACAATGAAGAAGAAACATCTATCATATAACACAATTGTTTTAACGTATATGCTGCATTTTTAAATGAATTTCCTATATAACTTGAAATCTAAGGTTTAAGAGAATATACACAAATAAATTTATTGGGTAAGAATAACATAATAATTTCCTAAAGATGTATCCCTGAATATAACTGCTTCCAAGAATTTAGATGGTTATAGGAAGTACAAGTTTTCTTAGTAGCATCTTAATACATTCTTGTGCATGTTTTTGTTTTAAATATCATTACTTTAATATATTGCTACTGTTTTTGTACTATCATATTTGAAATTTTATTCCCCACATTCAAAAAGGTAATGTACTCTATTAATAGTTCCTTAATTTTCAACCTGTTTCTGAGTGCTGAATTGCCTGCACCTGTTACAAGTATTAGACTTACTTAAAAATGCTGTTTCCAAGGGAGACACCTTATTGGTCAATATTGCCCAAATGGCCTCCTACCTCTGGGTCTTAATTTTTTTTTTTTTTTTTTTTTTTTTTTTTTTTTTTTTTTTTTTTTTTTTTTTTTTTTTGGTAAGGGGCACAGTATAATAAGAGGACAATTAATGTAAAGGCACCATTAGGTGGAGGTGCTGCTCATAACATGCTGAGGAAGTCTGTTAGTTGGAGTGCATCTTAGGAAGGAAACCAGTTGACCCAGTAACTCTTCACTCATTCTGATTTTCCTCAAAATAAATATCAAACATAAATTAGAATGTAATTTGATTTACTGAGAAACTTTGATGTCAATGTCTCTCAGGCACTGCTGATAGTCTTAATGCTTCAGTATGAGTAACAGCTGTGATACCAAGACTTTGTCTTTTCTTTGTCTCTTGAAGAGGCTGGGAAATAATCAGAACAGATTATCTTCTACCATGCAGACCAGCCTCTTTAAAAAAAGTCATAAGCCTTTTTGTACAGTGTCTTTAGGCAGAATAGCTGGCAGGAATAGTGTTAAATGTGAATTTATTCTACAGTGTTGCTGTTTCATCTATTGTTTCCTCTGACTTCAATGGCTTGGGATGATATAACTGCAAAAAATGGCTATGAAAGAAAAGCTATTGCCAAGCAGCTCAATAGGAAAAGTAAATGGTGATCATTTTAACTAAATTGAAATTGTTGACCATTAGTTATCAAAGCCTACAGTGAAAAGATAATATTGATTTAAAATGCATTAAATTACAGGAGTTCAAAATGTTTCTTTGCATGTCTACACTTTGTTCTCCTTGATGTTCTTTGCTCTCTATTATTTTTTTCCCCTTAAGAGAACCTGAGCTGCCCTTTCACAGAAAGAATGGCAAGGATGGACATAGCAGACCCGTTTAATGAAGTAGGTGTTATAGTGCATAACATATTGAGTGTATGAACACTGGAATGCTGTGGATTGCATTTGCTTTTTTCTCAGTTTCCACACAGATATCAAACTGAGTAATCTTGATGTCTCAAAGTTTATTCTTTTCCAATCTGATATAATTAGAGATCCAATTGTTGGAGGTGCAGTGGGAGAGAATCTTTCCAGGAGAGTCATCCTCTGCAATTTATTTTCATATTTTTAGTGTGATTTTGCTGACATTTGAGATCCTTTCTATTTGGTAAGAGAAGTACTCAAGTGTAGGCACGTGAATTTTCCTGCAATAGAGTATTTATCAGGCAGATAACTGGCACACCATGGCTTTGATTCCTCTATTTGGGATATTGCAATTTTGAAAAGCTCCTAGCGTAGCTGTCCACTTTTTAAGGTGTGCTGGTACTTTGGATCCCGTGATGCTGCCTGAAATAGATGCAATCTCCTTTCACTGCAACTCCAATACAGACAGGTCCCATCAAGTAGTTGGGCACTCTTTTAACTCCAATTTGTTCTCTCTTGTGCTAATAAAACTAGATGCTAGTATACAAATTAATGTAGCTTCGAAGAAAACCATTTTATCAGGAGAACATTTTTTCCTCAGCCTTTTCCTTGGTCAAAAGTTTTATTATATACAAACATATCTCTCTACTGTTCAAAATCTGAGGAACAGCAGGAAAAAATATGGTTCAGCAACTTACCAAAAGAAAAGTAGGAAGAAAAAAAGCAATGATTTTTTTTTCTATCAATCAAGCACATTATGAAGAATTTAATTAGTTAATCTGGCATCTTTCAGCTTTCACATATTTCTCTATATTTATTATGACTTTTAAATGCTTATTTTCTGCCAAATGATTTGTAACAGGTTTAGAGAACAAGTTCTGTCATTTTTAATGTAAAATGTTTAGAGAGAAATACTGAAGAAATACTAAGGGAATATAAAAGAACCTGCTTGTTTAGAGATTTATTTAACTAATGAAAGAATCATTCTAAACTGGCTGTTGAAAGAGTCACAAAACACATTGCATGTCCTCGCTGTCCCCAGAAATTTATATTTCAGAGGTAAAACCTTGACATTTGCTTTACTTCTTGTCCTACATTTGAAACCCACACAGACATTAATAGTGACCTCAAGAGACTCCAGTCATGCTGCAGGCCAGAAGATCCTTGCTAATGCCACATAAGGGTTTGGCACTGTCTGACAGCTCAGCCAAGCAATCTCCCCCTCCCGAACGGGCAGCGGCTGTAAAGGGTGACATCCTTACCTGAAATCTGGGGGTTCACTTCTAATTAGAGCTGACAAACCTTGACACAATCAGCAGCACTGGGAACAGAGGTTTCTTGGGTATAACAAAGCCTCCAGTTCTTTCCTTTTAACATCATTAAGAGGCCTGAGGATAACAACAGAATGTGAGGGAAGGATAATATGATCAAAAAGATGGAATCCTCCACCGCCTTTCTCTCTGGCATAAACTAGGTTTTAACAAAAATAAATTTCAGGCACTGATAGAGTAATAGTAGAAATGAATGCACTTTCATAAAACTGAGGAAATACTAAACAGAATGTTTCAAATGCAAATTTCTATTTAAAAAAGACAGTTTTAAAAAATATTTTAGAAACATAATGGAGAGAAATCAATACATAGTTGCAGTTAGGATTAAGCAAATTTCACACTATTTCTTTAGAATTATTCATAAAAACATGCAGAATATACAGACAGTCATGTTTTTGTGGTAGATGTAAATTTTCACTCAACTTTTCCAAGACTTTGGCTTAGTGCTTCAAAGTGAAATACTTTTTAATCTGTATTTTTAAAATGAAAACTACTCTGCCAAGGCTGACCTTGTCAGTAAGCACTGGCTGACCCTGCTTGAGCAGAAGATTGGACTAGATGATCTCAAAAGATGCCTTCCAGCCTCAACAATTTTGCGAATAAATAAATAAATAAATAAATGTAGTGAAAGTACATCAGGGAGATAAATAAACAATACTTAAACTCAGCATTATGCCTCTGGATTTGATCTAAAATGAAGATGCATTTGATATTCAGGTACTTGTACAGTCACCCATGAAGCAAAACCAACATGCACAGCTGGATGCATAATGAGCAAGGAGTAGAGGCTGTCAGCAGTTGAAGCTTTCTGGAGAGCTCTTTGTGGATTGATCAGAAAGCTCAAGGAAAGGTCAGGATATGCCATGGACTTGCTGCCATGAGTATGCAAATGGACACGTTTATTACTAGTGGTGTTTTAGTACTGGTGCCCTAAGATTTCAAGATGTCAGGAGTAATCTGAAAAAACATTTGAGTCAAATTTATTGCCAGTAAGGATATGATGGAGTAGGGAAGAAATGGCTGGAAGACATTGCCAAGCAATGTTCCTCCTCTAAATGCATAGACAGAAGCTTGAGAGAAACCTTTTTGATAAGTGCTACAGGGTACTCTTGCTGGACTAGAACTGCTTGAATTCTTGACTCTTTCCTGCTCCAAGGTCAGGGCAAATAAAACTCAGGAGACGTTGTTTTTGAAGCCTCACTCTGAAATTTATTATCCTTATCTATTACAAACTCACAAGATGTGACCTCTCTCAAACAAGTTGAGAAAGTGAGCTAAAATGGTGTCTATTCAAGGCTATTTAAGTCCCAATTATCCAATAAACAGCTGACATCTATATTACTTATGTTTTTGACCCAATGACTTACCAACCAAGGTCTGCAATGCAGACCTCACTAACCAGTCAAAGAAATCACCCAAACCTGTGAAGAAGGAGGTGAAGAATAAGGTGCAAAAAAACAACTAATCCACAGCCAAAGTTCTTCATCTTGGCTCCCATATAGCACCATACACTAAAATCCCAAATCTAAGTTTTTCACCCCATGAGATCACACAGTAGTATCCAAACTACATCCCCACAATCTCAGTACTATCACTCAGTTTTGAAAGCCTGTTTTAAGGCCTCAGGTCAAATGCAGTGCTTCCCTAAAGTTCTGTGCCTGTCAGCACAGAGAGTCTGAAGCTCTCAACATTCAGAGTGTCAACATAGAACCTACCAAAATTAACATGCATTGTTTTTTAAAAATTATGCAATTTAAAAAGGAAATGTCATTAGTAACCTTAAAAACAAGCAGTTTTCATTGATATGTGGGTGACATGACCTAAAGTCAGATATGAGGCACATGCTTCCATCCAGAATCATATATGTAGTTCAATACAGGATTAGAGGAGAAAACACAGGACAGAAGCACCTCTTGAACATTCAAGTTAAATCTTTGTAATAGCAAGCAGCTGTAAAATATACATCAATTCAGAATGGTCCATAGTACTATATTACTTGGGTTTTTTTCAGACATGTCTTCTGTATTATTCACAGACCAGAACAATTAGTTCAGTGTTTGGATTGATGCAGTGAGAAGTAAAGTTTTTGACATCCTCAGTGAAAGACTCTTACCTCAATCCTTTGCTGAAGGAAAACAGAAGCTATTCTCTGAGTATAACTCAAAACATCCTTTTTTCAGCAGGCAAAAATACAACCATTTCACAGATGGATATAGTAACCATAATAGGACTTACTCCATGGAGGAAGCAGAATGTCCTACTCTGCAAGCCAATTAGTCCATCTTCACTTATTCTGTGTCTCAGAGGAAGACTGTTGATTCAGGAATCCTGTTCCCACTTGAGTTCATTTAACTTCAGGGCATTTGCTAAGGTTTGACCATTCCATCAAACTCCTTTAGGACTAACTGATATTATAGGATTATAGACCATTGTGGGAAATTTATTATTTCTATCTGTGCAAAACTGTTCTATTCCAGTTGTAAATGTGCTTCATGACAGTAAAAAAAAAACAACCAAAAAAACAAGCCACAGAAACCTAAACCCAAAGTATTTTGCAATACATAGAAAGTGAATATATTGTTTCTCTAAGCAACTGTAGATTGCATTGTTATGTTTTTGATTTTGTGAAAAAAGAAGAAATAGCCTAAGAGAGAGGGAACACGAGGGATTAATATTATAATATAATAAAGATAATTAATAAAGATAATATAATTAACATATAACATAACATAAGCACCTCACCGAAACTCTCACCCCATGACCTATAATCTGTGTCAGGGGAATCTGTGTCAGTGTCTCTTCCCAGTGGAGAGTGAGAGTGAGAATCCAGTCTGAATCAATATTTAAAAGTACACAATACTGAAATGAAGCGAAGTAAGCGCTCACATGTACTTAAGGATAAACACACACAAGCTGTTAAAAAGTACTCCCTAATAATTTACTCATCTTGATTCCCTGCTCCCCACCTTGGCCATGGTGCTTTCACTTTCCGTCTTGGCATCTTAGCATTAGCTCTTGCCAAGCTGCTCTTTCTCTTCTCTATTTTAATCCTTTATCTGGAAGCTCTAGGCTTGCCTAGGGTTTAACCTTGTTAATATCTTTGATACATGCATTTAGGGTTGACAAATATTTGCAGAACCTTATTGACAACTTAGATTGTCAGATTGTGGCTCTTTTTTCAGGAGTAAATGGAAGATTTTTTTTCCCCCGGAAATAAATTTTCAAGGTCAAAATATGAATGCAGAACCATATATGTTCTAAAACAACCCAAAATAAACAAACCATAAATGAACAATGCTTGGTAACTCTAAGGGTAGTATTTTCATTAATATGAAAATATTAATGAAATGATGTCATTCAAATGAGGGCACAATATTTTTTGAATTGGAAAATGTTTGGGACTTCTTCAGTACATTGAATATTTTGTTATTCCATAAAATTGAATTCTTCATCATAATAAGTTATTAATTTTTTTCCTACATACAAGCTGCTAAGAAATGTAGGCACTTAGAGGATAAAAGGAGAGATTAACTATTAATACAATGTGTCATCAATATTTGACACCCTACTTAGCATGACTATTATCTACTACAATCTACAGAAAATATTCTCCATGCTCTCACTGCATTGCTCAAGTGCCATATGGCCATGCTTGTTTTTCTTCAAATAATTTTTACATAAACAGCTGGTGAGCTGTTTTCTTTGTAACGTGACACATATTTTTCAAGACAGTTAGGAAGGACTGATGTAACACCAATGTCTGCAGTGCTTTTTGTGTCAGGGTTGTAAAGGAACCTCCTATTTATTATTCAAAAATCCCAAGCTCATTCTGTGTTTTGGTTGCTTTGGGGGGAAGCCTTTTTTTTTAAGTGACTGTGGAGCAAAAAGACTACATTTTCCCACCTTCTGCTGATACAATCTTCGAAATAAGACTGCCTGTAAGTGAATGCCTAATCACACAATAGACAGTCAAATTATTAAGTCCTGTGGAGGCTCTTTAATATCCATTTAATTAAAAGTGGTGTTCAGCTAGCCTAGAATTTGACCTCTGTCACCTTAGATAAAGGTAAATCTGAGCTGACTGGCAGCACAGGGATTATTTCACTTACATGGTACTCAATTTATTCAATTTACTGTTTTATCCTATGCAATTCTGAGGGGAAAATATTGTGTAAACAATAACAAAAACTGAGTAAAAGATGGATTTAAAATATTTTCCTCAGATATCAGTGATGCTTCTTCAAGACTATGCACCAAAGTTTGTTTCACCCAGTAATATTAGTTTGCAACAAGCCTTATGTGAAATTTTATTTTCTCATCTCTTTCACTTGAAAACTTTTCAGCAATCCTTCCTCTCACTTGTAAAGACAAAGCATAAGAGTTTTTATTTTATAAAAACTTTTAGAGACAGGACTAAAGGATAAGAAAATGCCTTACAGATTTTCTTCTAGAGGCTTTCTTTTGTTTTCACAAGTATAAGGAGTGATAAATATTTTATGTTTTACTAGTGGCCAATGCAACCATTTATGGAGAAAACACCACATGGTGGTTGACAACTGTTGAAAACACTTTATTGAGATTTGTGGAGAATAAAAAACTTCAGGTGAGTAAACTGCTGACAGAAATGTAGGGTAGTTTCCCTGCCTCATGTCATAATGTCACAGTGGTTTACATGACACCAGAAAGATTTCTGGGGGAATACAGAGGGGTAGTTCCTGACAGCAAGAGTCTTAAATAAATTCTTCAGTTTGTGGTACTTGATTTAGCACTTGATGTAGGTTTTCCTGCATGTTTCAAAAGACATTATCTGCAGATTAAAGCAGTAAACTGATGGATAAATTAGCATGCTCTTGAATTTTACAGGGAATTGCAAACACTCCTGAAAATTAATTGAAATGCTTACCAATAGCAGTTAAAAAAAAAAAAGAAAGAAACTTTTTCTGGAATGCTTATAAATTCTTGTTGGGCTTATCCTTGGGTTTTTTTCTTGCCTGTTTGGTTGGTAGATTTTGGGGGGTTTTTTAGAGATGGGGGGTTGGTGGGTTGGTTTGGTTTGGTTTTGGTTTGGCTTTTTTTTTTTTTTATTCCTATGGGGTAGCTCTATCTTGAAGCAATTTTCCATTAAAAATTCATTTCAAGAATTCAAATCTGATTAGTTAATTTTACCTAAATTTAATGATTTTTAGGTATCATCAGTGATAGATTAATAATGTGTCAGGCCTGTTTAGGTAGATATGAGCAGAAGTTATTCAACAGCTAGCTAAAATGAATGAAAGAATGAAAATTTATCAATTCTGGGGTGGAAAAATAAATGTCCCCACTGCTATTTTTATTCATCCTGCTCGAAATCCAACATTCCCTGGTAAACACTGCTGCACAGAGATCTATATCACTTTGTGCTTGTCAAAGAAACTGTGATTTTCTCTAGACTGGGGCCTAGAAGCAGTCTACTATCTCTGCCAACAGATGCTGAACAACTGGTAGACAAAAAGAAGAAAATCTCCTGGATCTCTGTCCAAAAAAATCTACCAAATAAAGGGAAAAAAATTAGTCTATAAATGGCCAATCTCTCCAACTGCATGTATTTCCAAGCAAGTAGAGGAATTCCAAAGAGAGGCACGAACACCAGGAATGACACAGAATGTCACCATCAGGATGTGACAGAGACACAAATGGACCTTCTGCTCCGTGGGTAAGTGTTTGCAAGTTCAGAGCATAAGGGGCTCCAAGATGTTGACTGTGCACTCAACAGACATGTTCCAATTTTCTGTATTGGTGCAGAACATTGTCATAACCACTCAGTTTAATTATTTTGTCCCATAATACCAAATATATTTGATAATCTGTTGGCCTATTTCCTTTTTTTCCCCCAAATTACTTATTACATATTTGCTATATTTTCTTATTGAAATTGTGCAGTAATGCTGCCTTAGAGTGGTAATAATGTTTATATGGGAAACCACTTTGCATTGTTGAAATTGCCTTTTATGAGACTGTAACTGTTTTAATCTGGTACTCTTACTCTGAGTTTTAACTTGTATTTGTAAAACATAGGTATTGCTTCTTCTGTTATACCATACCAGTTATGAAATAGCACTCAAGGGATCAAAAGCCTGTCAAACTCTTTATTATAGCAGTAATAATAATAATAACTATTATTATTATTATTACAATATTCCTTAAGAAATGGAAAATTATTACAAGAAATGGTTGTTGAGGGAATTAGTGAATATAGGAACACTGAGGAAGTCTCTAAATACTGAGTTTTATGCTGGATGTGATTTGTATCCCCATAAAGAAATTTATTTTGGAAAATAAAGGATATTTAAATTTTGAACATCTGCTGTATCTTTACAAGGTGTTATATTTTAACAGTTAAGAAGTATTTTGTTTACTGGAGTCTTTTAGTGAAGATCTAATTATTCTTGTAAAAAGTAGAAAAAAACTGGGAGGTGATTCTTTAGGTTGTTTTAATTGGGAAATATGTATTTTAAATGAACCTTTAAATGTACTACTCTTACAATCCTGTAAACATTCACCTTTTAAACAAGATGCATTCACTTGAATAAATATTTTGACACATCAGTCATACATTGATTAAATTAGTTCTCTAAATCATCATCTAAATACTTCACTGGAACAGGGTAAAGTGATTACATCTTACAGTAAATTCTCATTTAGTTCCAATACTAAAAGGAAAAAAAATCTTTGAGCTGCAAAATTTGAAGTTAAGGTGAAGATTAAAGGACTGATCACTGAGCTAATCTTTTCTAACCTTTTACTGGTAGACATTGGAATTGAAGCTATTTAATATTGTTTGAAAAGAGCTCTGACTTTGATAAGGAATAGCCCATGGCTGTGAGAAAAAAATATATGTTCTCAGAGACAAATGAAAATGTTCTCCCAATATATCAAGACATTTATTTGCATCTTTAGTTGAGTGACGAAACTCCAGGACAAGTAGAAGTGCATGTGGACACAAACACAGACATGGAGGTATATATAAGTTCCTCTTTCATTATATGATCGATATTAAATCATAATATTAAATCACATGACTCAAGAGATCTCACTATTTTGCCCCTTTCATGAAGATAACTTACAGTTTCCTTGATATTCATGGAACAACTTTTTGTCACAGGCTTTACACTTGGTCAAAGGTCAGAATAAGTCTCTGAAAGAACATGTCCCATGTCCTCAAGACATTTGAGAACATCTAAGGCACATGATTCCATCTAGGACGGCTTTTTAGATCTGATCTTGATAGGAGAACTCTCCTGCCCAAGAGCTTTACAAATAAATAAATTAACTATAGAAAATTGAATTTCTATCATAAAGAAAATTGAAGTTGAAAAAAGGTGTAATAATATTATTAAAAATAAGCTAAAATAGTATTTTATTCTGAAAATGACATCAGATTTAATAATTTAAATCCAAAGTTAAATGTTGCTGATGCTCAAAAAAATGAGTTAACCAATTTTGTCTCAGAAATGTTTCAATCTGTGCATGTTTTACTTACACCATATGTTCTTGTAGCTGAAAGATATTCAAAATTTAATCAATGTTATAACAGAAAATTAAGTTCTACCAGCTTATTAGGCTGGTAGGAAGTTTGGTTTCTAAATCCTTCTCAAAGTAAAGTTTCACATTAAAAAGGTCATATCATGCTATTTGGCTACATTAAATGCAAACTCACTTGTGTGATATAGTGAAAATCACTGGGTATTCTAAACTTTGCAGAAGTGGAGACGTGGGAAAGTTATTGAAGTAATAGCACAGGAAGATTCTCTGATCTATCGTACAAAATGTGTTGCTCCTTTTTCCATGGCTCTCGACTAAAACACTTTTTATCCACAGTTTCTTCTGCAGCAGAGAGTCTTTTTCTGTGTCTTTTGTGTAGACCACACCAAACAAGCCCCAGGTGACACCTTCAGGTACCTGTAGCTGCCACTGTGGCTTTCAGTGCTGCTCTCATGAACTGCCTGCTGAGCTGGAGGGGCAGCTGCCAGGCCAAGGGCTCCGTGCACTCAGCAGCCTGGACCAGCAGTGAACATCCCCAGGCTTCTTGAAGAAAAGAAAATGACAGAACCCACATGAAAATGCTAGACTGTTCTTTTCTACAAACATTTGGCTCTTGCAGGGGGCTTATGAGCATACACATTTTTGGCATTGGTGTCTTTATTGCTGGCAGAAGGAGGCAGCTCTCTTTATCTTGAGATCTTTGAAAAATAGATGAAATAGGTGAGTAACACCTTGTGATAGGCTTGTGAATACCAAGAGAAGAGAGCACTTACTTTTTCCTCTTAGTGAGTAGCATTCCATCTCAGTCCTTTTGTGAGGAAGATGTGTGGAAAGAAAGGCTTGATGGATCATCTTAGGGTGCCATTTTGTGGAGACAAGGCAGGACTCGCCCATCTATCCTACTATGGCTTTCACAGATTTCTGGGAAAACTTATTTTTAATTTGCTTTTTTAGTGTATGTGTATAAAACAGTTTAGGGAAAATGTCTTTGAATTTAGGGATTTTATGTTTGCAAGTTCACCTCATCAGTGTATTCAGGAGTCAAACTAGATGGATAAACTTTTCTTTATGAGTATTGATCCAACTGAATTAAACATCAAAGAAGATGGAAACAACTGCAGCAGAAACCAACAGAAATTATATGATTGGTGCTATTTTGGACACAAATTACCTCCTTTTCACAGTCCTGCAATACTTCCAGATAGTGTGTTGGGTACAATTCCATAGGGCCTACTATAGAAAAAGCAGCATCGAACTGTATTTGATTTAATGACACTTTTAGGTCTAGAGCAATATAAGTCTGTTTGAGACTAGACTCTAGAATAATGCTGTGGTTTTATATTGGACAAAAGAGCTATTTAATAAAAAAAATCATCTCAGAATTTGCATATCAAAACAACAACCATAAAAAAGAGACCACAAATTAAAAGAATAAAAATTAAAAATTAAAATACAAGAAAATATAAATTGTGTAAGAATAGAAATTACAGAATCAACTAGATTGGAAAAGAGCTTTGAGACAATTGAGTCCAATGTGTGAAGGCATTTAGCTTTCCTAGAAAGAGAAATAAAGTTTTGAACTAAAATGTCAAATTTTTTTTTACTGTTAAGACTGATTTATATTTTGTGACTAGCAATTTTTTTTAATTTTATTTCTATCTCCAAATATTTTCTTTTCTTGCTAAAAAAGTTAACTCTCTAAACAGTAACACTCATTAATATTTGCAGGAAAGTAGAGTTGACCTCAAATACAAATTATATTACCAAATACAACTGAAGTTGTATTTGGTAATATAATTTAAAAAACTTTTGGTTTATGCAACATCTTCCATTAATGAAGATGGTTCAAGATATGCTGTACAATACATCAATGAAATTTTCACTCAAATCAATATAAATTGGAATTTATATTGGAAGTAAAATTAGAAGATGAAGAGACAATCTTTAAAAGGGCAATTTTCAAAGATAAACAGGTAAGAAGAGTAAAAATGTTTTTCAAGATTTTATGTTCTGCATAAAAAAAAGATTATTGATAATGAACACTGTCAGTGTTGAGAATGGGCAAAAAAACTAAAGAGTATGCCAGATGTAGGTGATTGTAGCTACTGTCTTTAGAAGAAGACCATGCAGTTCTTGAAAGTAAAATATTAAATTAAAAAAAATGCAGCAATGACTCCTTTCTATTGACTGTAGTATAAAACCTCAAGCATCCATCAGCTTGAGAGATTTTCTAATATACATTCATGAAATATAGTTGCAGATTATTCATTGAAAGTTTACAACAGAGACTGAATGAATGGAAAGTCTGAGTCCAGAGTGCATTCCTAGACAACTAAGAAAAAAATAAAAGTTAAGTACCAGTAATGCTTTTACAAAAAAAAAAAAAAAAAGTCAAATAGAAATCTATTTTTAGGGAAATCTTTCATGTATAAAACAGACATCAATTGATTGTCATCTATTCATTCTGAAGTTATCAGGATTTTGATTGTTTTTCCTCTGGCCAAAGCCTTGCCAATAGCTGTACTCCTTGTGCAGAAAGGTGATGGGAGGGTGGAGCACCTTTCTTATGAAGAAAGGCCAAGAGATTTGGGGGGGGTTTCATCCTGGAGAAGAAAAGTCTTTAAGGAGATTTTACAGCTTCCTGTACCTAAAGGGGTCTGGAAGGGGAATTCTTACAAGGGCATCAGTGATCCGATAAAGGACAATGGCTTTAAACTGGAAGAGGGCAGGCTTAGATTAAATGTAAAGAAGAAAATTTTACAATGAGGGTGGTTAAAACACTGGAGCAGGTTGTCCAGAGAGCTAGTGGAATCCCTGCTCCATGAAAAATACAAGGTCAGGCTGGATGGGTATCGTTGTCATTCGGGACGGCTCATAAAACGACACGTTAAACTCCGGCCTCTTCGGAGGGCAATATAGCAAAAGTTTATTGAAAGAAAGACCCTTTTCACAGTGTTATGGTACAGTGCATTTGATTGGTCATTTAGAACAACACCTTCTCGTAAACATCTTCACCAGAAAACAAGTTGGAAAAACACCAGGTGTCAGGAAGAGGCTATCTGCAAGGATTGTTTTGGGTTCCTCCTTACAATTTCTCAGGCCACTTTCTCAAGCCAGTATGAGAGAACTATGTGACTTAGTTTTCTCACAGGCTTCAAGCCACTGCCTGGAGCCTAAAAAATCTCTTTTCTGACCACTGTCAGTCCCCACAGATGGGCCTCTAAGCGATCTGACCTAGTTGAAGGTGCAGTGATGCTCATCGCAGGGGTGGTGTACTACATGGCCTTTAAAGATCCCTTCCAACCCAAACTATTCCATGATCCTATGATTGATGGAAGCATTCTCAAAGGTAGTGAGTTAAATACATAAAAACTGTTTTTGTTGTGGCTGAAAGGGAAGCTTTGTCTCCTTCCTATTTTCTCTCTTTTTGAAACATGACAGATGGAACATAATCTAATTGGGAATATCTACAGAGAGATGCTCTGTTTTGCACCAGACACCTCAGCTCTGTTATCTGTCCTTTTAAAGTCTTTTACAGCACAAAACACATGGAATAATCTAAATACCTATTTTAGGTTAAAATAGTCATGCATTATGTCTTTCCCCTGCTTACAAATGGGACCTGAGAAGATTCTTGTAGGTCTTAGCCCCACTTATTCAAATTAGATCAATTTAATTATATGTGAAGTGTGTGCACATGTAATAACATCTTCGTGAAGAAACTTTATGAGTAAATAGAAAACACCAAGTTTTTATTTCCTTTGAAAAGATTCAAACTACTCAGTGGTGTGTGTTAGTTATGACATCAAGAAAAAGCTTTTATTAACCTGAATACTTTGCTTATTTATAAGTGTTTTTAGACATTGAAGTTGAAATATCACTGTTACTTGCTAGGACAGTAGAAAGAGATGCTGTAACATGAAATGGGATGTCCTATTGATGTAATAGGAAGAGAATGTGATCCCTGCTGATTTCACAGACAAAGATGGGTGTGTATAGGACAGACACAGGGGGTAACAGGGGAGACCCCAGCTCAGTGCTTCTTGTGTTTCTTTTAAGGCAGTACTTTACTTTCCAATTTTTCCTGTATCCTATATATTTTTTTTTCTTCTTCTTCTTTTTTTAAAGTACATAATTGAGCTTAGCTCTAGGTTAAAAGTAGAATCCACAAAGCTGTTGGAGGGCTCTATAAATAAACCAAAAGGAATGGTAGGGATATAACACTCTGAAAAAGGGGGATCATCATTTTGGGGTACAAAAACAGAAACAAGAAAAGCAGAAAAATATCTTCATTCTGACTTTAGCTTGTGGGTCAGGGGCACAAACTATCTAACAACTGCACTAGGGAAAAATAATAACTGCAGCAGAATGTCATGCAATACATATGCAAATACTTTAATGCTTCCAAAAATCATCATCTGTGCTGGTTTCTGTCACTATTCTATATTATATGCATTTATATTGCCAACACTGCCCCAGGCATCAATGACAAAACCTTTATTTTTTATGGCTATAATAGGGCAAGCTTACCTATATATAGCTAACTTATAATTGCAGAGAACGCATAGAGCAGTAAATATATATTTTTGTGTTCTAAGATTTAGATAGCTTCTACTTTCTATTGAAAAGCGGAGTGATTTTATTCAGAATAAATAGTGCATATCTTTAACATAAACATTTATACACAGACTGACAGATCCCCTTTAAAAATTGGCACAAGTTGTATTTTCTGCCAAGGAGAAAGGTTGAAGTTCTGGGTGGGTTTTGACCCACCACAGACTCAGAGTGGCAAAATCATACAGGCTTGTTGAAAACATGTAGGATATAAGGATCTATATAGAACAAATATTTTGCCATGAACCAGGGAGGTGGGACTGTACGATGAATAATTCACATATGCATCGGTTTTTATCAAATACAAACACCTTATTATAATTAGAAGAGTAGAAGGCAAGATAAACAGTTTTCAGCACATCTTTCATGTAGGATGGGAACTGAATGAGTAGAATTTAACCACAAAGGGAACAACAACGGAAGAGAAATATTAGTTTTATAACTAAAATTGTGTGAATTTTTTCCTTCTCAAGACAATAAACAACTTCCCCAACAGGTGTAGGAAAGGGAGATATTTCATACTGAGGCTTTGCAATGAGAGACTCTCCACAGAGCTCAAGGAAATCTTGACTGGGAGAAATGTGAAATAAAGCTTTTGGTGCTTCAGGAGGACAAAACTGCTCTTTAGGGAAAAGAAATTTCAGGCAGGATTTCGTGTACAATTGATTCTTTGCCAAAGATGGGATAGTGGTTTTATTGCTCAAATTGCAGAGTGACTTTGGTTGTTGTTTACAACATCCTCTAAAAATCCATCTTCTCCTTTCAAGTGTTGAATCTGGAAAAATCTGCAGAGATAAGCCACAAGACAGGTTTGACACTCTGGGATTTGGCTGAAGATACCATGGAGATGTCAGTGGTGATCTTTGCAGGTCTGCTGCAGTTGGCACACAGGGGCCCTTTACCATTAAGGGGAATTAAGACACAAATCAATGCCTAGAGATGGTGCCAGTGAAATTACAAAAGGAGAAAAGATTAGATCCAGGAAACCTTAAAGAGAGGTGGAATGTTATGTACCACAAACAAATCTGGTCATGCTCCAGGAGAAAAGGCTAAGCTATCACTTAAAACTGACATTTGTGGTTAGTTTATATAGTCTGAAGGACAGGGGGTGTGGCCAGCACTTTGCATAATTAGATGTATTTCAAATAGCCCATCTGTGGTCTTTTAAAACTGTGAGAAATATTTGTGCACACAGTGAGCTTCTGATGAATTTCAAATTGAAATATTTGTTCTCGGGATAACCACTGTGCTCCTATCTTGGAAATTTATCTGATACAGGCTCTTTGCAATTCATCCATGTAATCACAATATAACAGGTGAGAATTAGTGGATCAAAGTGAAGTGTTCAGGATTGCACAACCCATCTTTTGAGAGAAATAAAAACAAATTGCCTCTCAGCTTACTACTAGCAGAGATATCTCCTCTTTGTTTAGTGCCCAGTGAACCACATTCAGTATTTAACAAAGAAAATAAGTTTTTAAAAAATCTTGTTCTTTGAAGCATTATTTGACTGTTTGATTTTATTTTCCTGAAATAAATAGCAATTACTGCTTGAACAATTCTTACCAGTATCTGCTGATGTCTTTGTAGTGCTGGCTTAGAAAAAAAAAATGAAAGCTTTCCTGGAGTGAATTTTGCATCAAATTTGCTGCATGGAAATGCACTTCTAGAATATTTGTGTCTAATAGATTTTCTATTGAGAGAAGAACTTTTTCTGTGCAAAAAACCAAACAAAGAGCAAAACAAACCTACACACAAAAAACCAAACCAAACCAAAATAACCAACCCTTATTTTAATTAAAGACAGGAAAGGAAAGCAGTCCTAAGGTATATGTCTGTTGATGAAAAAGGAAAAGTAAATAATTCAAAATATCATTTAGAGTTTCCAATATATGTTCAGTACATATTCGGACCCTGATTTCTGGTTTAAATGTTTAATGTGGTGTAGTAAGAGTCAAGAGAAAGGTATGACAACTAACACCTTGTACATATTTTCAAAGTCTCTGTAGGTATATAAAATAGTATGCACATACATATAAAATATTTTACATTTTCTATTAATTACTTTGATATCTAAGTGTGGTATATATTCCTGGCAACAGAAATCTTCTGTTCTTTTATCTTCAAAGCAGCTCTTTATGCTAACAAATGTTAGTGGTTTTTAAAAGTGTAAGCAGTAACACTGGACAGAAAATATCTATTTAAAAATTCTCTGGTAGAAAACAACTTGTTTGCAAACTGAAATATTTCAGAGAAAAGAAAAAATGTTTATCAGTTCAGAATGAGAAAATAATAATATTTCCTATAAGGAGTACATTTTTGGCCTATAAAATGATATAATAGAAACATGTAACTGCACAAATGAAGCATAGAAATAATCCTTCTGCTGCCTGAACTGTCTTCCACAGAAGCAGACCTCTTTTTCCTCATATTTGAAATACAGATCAGATAAAATAGATTTTTAAGTCCACCAAAAGGTCTTCTCCAAACCACGCTAAGCCAGCCCTCACAGACATGATTCTGATGTTACTTACATCCTTCTCTGTTTTTCTTTAATTCTTTTGTACTGAAATTAGGAAAGGAATAAATAATACTATCTTAAAACAAATCCCAAACAACAATAAATTTTAAAAAGTTACAAAATTACCTCTATAACCCTCTTTTTTCTTCTATTGAGTCATTAAGCGTGTCAATTCCTATTTAGATTCCCTATTCCTTCTGCTTACCATCATCCTCTTCCCCACTGTGCAGCCTCACAGATAAAAATTCATCAGTTGCTGTTTATACCCAAGCTTCTTTCAGAATTCTTCTTTCTATACATCTAAATCAGAAAGCTAAGGAAAAATATTTAATACATGCAAAGGGTTCATGGCATAAAAGTGTAATTCTGGAGCCATCCTTAATACCCAGCATAAGAAGGGCTCAGGAATTCTCTTCTTCCTTCATAGCTGTCACTGGAGGTGATGTTATCTCCAAGAAAGATATTTCCTCTCTTATTTAAACACTCGAGAAAGTGAGTGTCCATTCAAGTAGCCAGCATTCCAACCTCAGATTGCTAGATTTAAGGTCAAACTCAAGTTTTCCCTTGCATGTCATCCTATAGTCAATATACAGAACTCTGTAATTTTTCTACTTGTATAGGATCGTGTCAAACCATCAGCCATGAGTGCAAATACCAGAGAGGAGAATATAATTTAAAGAGAAGATTGATCTTTAGAGCCTATTGGGGTTTTTTCTTCTGTCAAAATATCAGAAAGTGCCTGATGGCTTTGCCCTGGGATAAAATAATCTCATACTGGTAGCATGCCTAGAAGACCATCACCTCCAAATCCTATATACATAAAATGTATTCAGGCTTCACTATCCCCATCCTACATCTCACCAGTACTTATTTTCTGAATTTCTTCTGAAATTACCTATTTTTGCATCCCTACACAATTAAAGGGGAGTGGAAAGAATGCTGGCTATTTCAATGGACTCCAGCTATTATCATGTATTATTACAATATATACCATAAAGTCCTATTTTGGTAGAGCCTGTGGATGTTGTTATGATATGATGGAAGGGTGCCAAATGTGTACATTTAGTCCTAATGATTTCTATTCCAGGTAAAGAACTAAACATCTGTAAAGAGATATTAGAATTTTATATGAAAAAATAAAAGAGAGAGTAAAAAGGCTTGGTGTAACTTTGCATTAGCATTCAATGAAGCAGTAGATTATAAAAACTCTGAACAAATTATGATTATTTAGTTGCTTCCAAAATTTAAGAAATCTTCAGATATTGAGAAAAATTTGGCAGTATCTACAGCTAGGACTTAAGAAATGACAGGACATTTAAAATCAATGAACTGTTTAAATTTTCTGAGCATTCATGTGGAAATCATTACAGTGCTATTTTTGTAAATCAAGACAGTAGCAATTATGGAAAGGAATTTAAATACAGAAAGAAAATTCAACCAATGCAATTAAGCATAAAAGAATGTTCAAGAGGACATCCCACATTAGTGCAAAGTGTTTTTGGTAATTATTAGAAATACAAAGAAGGTGGGGTTCATTTATATCTTGTTTTATATCGAGGTTTTATTTGTGCTTCTTACGCTCCACACTGAGCTAGCAATTAGTACCAGAAGTCAATACAAGTGCTTGAAGACCTACTCATGTTAACTAAAGATAGAAACTGCAACTTTGCTTCTTTAGTGATATTTAGAAGTTTCTGGTAATAATGTTAGCAGCTGGCATAGAGAATGAAAATTCATAAGGGGAAAATAACTTGAGAAAGAAATAGGAAGGACACAATTCATCTTCAAAGAATGCCGTAACGATGGTGATGTGACAGTGAGAGTTTGTTTGCTTTCCCTCATTGCTTTCTCCGTGCGAAAAATCTAGACTTACCCCTACTGAACAACTGATAAAAATCATCGGTCTCTGATGTTAATTCCAGTTACTTTTGAAGTCAAAACTTTGTTATTTTTATTACAAATCTTGGCAGATTTTTTTCAGAATTAGGGTTTCTAGTCCTCACTACACATACAAGAAGGTAAGTGCATGAAATCTGCAATGCATCTCTTGCTCATTCTGGACTAACATTACTTGCTTTTTGCTCACAATAGATCAGTAGATGATAGATAGATGGATGTATATCTTAGGTATAAAAGTGCCATGGGTTTCTGTTGTTTTTTCTGTCTTCTGAGATAGCCTAGCATCCGAAATTTTGATGCCTGTTTGACAAAACAGTTCAATGCCTATTTTAGATTTCAAAAACTATTTTTTATATTTCATTAATGTTGAGAAAATGAGTTTTTGTCTTCCTCTTTCCCAAAATCTGACCAAATCTCCATGTCTGTCTTCTGAGGTAAGAATCATCCTATCCTAAAGAAGATGATCAAGTCTGGAAAAAAAAAAGAAATTTCAAACAGAATATAAAGAAGTCTGATTCTATCCCAGCTCTCAACATCATTACTTATGCTGAGTTCTGCATCTATGCTAATAGCTAGACAGTTACATGTATTTTAAATGCCTTTTTTTCTTAAAGATAAATATTCTCTTATCCTGGGTTTGAATTTAAATATGAGCAGGAATAGGTAAATCAGGTAAGTGGGGAGAAATATGTCTCCGGACAGAATGGGCTTTATAAATGTAGTTTCCAATTTATGCAAACAGAGGATGCAAGAGTTTCCACCCTATAGATTTTAGTAAGTGATTGAAGTATTACTATCTTTTTTAGCTTTATGACCTAAAAATTGATGACCAATTTTCTAAAAAAATTAATTGTTTACACATGTAAGGAATTAAAGAGCTTATTTGATGTTTCGCTGTTTTAGGTTATGTATATCTAATATTGAAAAAAGGTGAGTTAAAAATGTTATTAAAAATACTTTTGCTGTGATTTGTATCAATTTTTTTTTCTGAAAGGAAACTGTATTTTAATTGTGTGGAAAATTAATCTAATATTTGATTTTTTTTTCTCAATAGAATTTTAAAATGCTGTATACAAACCAAATGCAAAATGCATGTTTTCAGCTGGAGTACTTAAAACATTAATGAATTAATTTATTCTTGAGGTAGATGGGTTATTTCCAATTTTATCTACACATAATTCTACAAACATCATGCCTCAGCATTTCTAACCTACTTTTTATTCATGGATCAAGAAAGGAAAGCAAGCTTTCATATTTTGTCTGTTAACAAGATGGTTTAAAGCTAAAAGGAAACCAAGATCATGTCTTTATCTGAAGAACAGTCTACAGCTTTTAAAAACTGGGTTGTGTATTCAATAACATTCTTTATTTCCACAGTTTATTTCTTCAAAACTAAGGTGGAATATCTTGAATAATATTTTTGTTAAATGTAAAATTTTACCAAGGACATTAGAATAATTTTATACCAAAATACATTTTGCTTGTAATTTCCTTTTTATCTTGACATTTTTGGGGTTCTTTTTAAACAGGAAAATGTGTGTTTAATCAAATTAAAAAAAAAAATAATCAAAGGGTTTTCTTTGTATTCCTTTCCACCATGTACATTTCAAAATTGAATTAGGAATGTTCACATCGATGAGCATGTTACGGTTTATATTCTGTTATCTTCATTTTTCCATTCTAAAAATATTCTGTGAATCATTTTCTATTGAATGAAAATTGTAGAAAAGAAATCCATAGAATAAAACATGAGTTTATCTACTTGTGAAATAAAGAGAATATCCTGAATTTACAGAAATACATTTGCTATTCTGACACAGCAGTGAATAACCCTATTTTCTCCAGAAATATGGCATTTGGATCAAAATAAATGAATGTAGGTTAAAAAAAAAAAGTATAAAATTATAGACACCTTGTAAATCCATATTGCATCTGAGTGCCAGTCAGACTATAAATGTGGGTAACACTGGAGAAGTCCAGGTTTGAGCCCTGCTGTTTACTACCAAGTCCTGCCATCTGCACTGCCAGTATTGGAAGGAGGTGTGTGAGGCTCCTGTTGGATGTGCAGGGATGCAGCTGACTCTGCAGGAGCAGCACAGGGAGATGTGGTCCAACTCTGTGACAGGATGTGTGCCAAAGCAATCCCCCCTCCACGGAAAAGCAAGCCACAGATTTGAGGGCTGGAACAGCTTCAGAGCTCCATACAGGTTTTATCTACTAGGTTCTACATGTTGGAGTTTTCTAAGATTTTGAAATGCTTTCATCCACTTACACATCTTCAGTTTTCAGACAGAAAATTTATTATCACCAGTAGCTTCAGAAACTAACTTACTTCTATGTGTTGTGAAGAAGAAGAATCAGAAAAGTACATTTCTGTTTCTCTTTGCATACCTTCATGATAATACAGAAGAATATTCAGCTAAGCCTGAGTCCTGAGCCTGACTAATATTAAAATGTCAGGGATTCGTGGAAATGCCAGTGTTCTTTTCTCCATTCTTATATGACTCAATGTTTTAAGCATCCTTCTTGCTTTCACACCAAGGTTTGTGTGTCTTGAGAGCACGGTGTGGAAAGGTAGTAAGGTCCTGGAATAGGCATTCCAGAGGCTATCCAGGTCAGGGTATAGGCTGAAAGCCTGCTGGCTTGTGCTCTGTCATATCCATATGGTGCCCCTACAACTGTATTAATGAAAATACCAGTCATATTCAGAAAGACAGGACAGTGCAGACCCCCACCCAATCTGTCTTCAAAAGTACTTACAGAATGTTATAAAATGACAGCAAGTTTTGCATTCTAGTGAAGGTTTTACTCTTTTTAATTTACAGAATGGTCATTTAAATGAAAGTTGATTCGTTCTGGCAATTTAATTGCAACAATGTCTTTGGCCAGGAAAAAAATTTGCTGAATACTTACTCATTTGGCTTTTTTTTACCTCATCTAACTCTTGTGATGTCTTTAATGGGTAAAAATATAAAAAAGGTATGTAATGAAACGTTCTAATAAATCTCATCTGTGAGTAACAGGGATTTAATGTCTATATAGCTGAATATTTTTTTGATATTATAACAAAACAATTGGAATTGTAATTTTAGTTTCATTAGCATGACTGTAGTTTAGAGATGTGAGTTTTTCCATTTAATAAATAAATATATATTCATACACAATGCCCCTATTTTATTAGGGTCTACAATTAAGCCCATGAAAATAACTTCAGACAGAAATTTCAACTGAGGTTTTTTTCCCCTCTCTTTTATTGTTGTTCTTGAAATTTCATCATTTTGAGCTTACTTTCAGACATTCTGGCCATTTCTAGTACGAAGAACATGGGCTTTAAAATTTAATTAAAACCTCCACATTTTCATTCTGTTTAAGTGATTGTGTCATTCCAGAATAGTTTTTTTAAGCTAATTAAGAGCAAGTAATTTTTATCAAAAAAGTATTTTCTCATTCTATTATAAACTTGGTAACAAAAAGTAAATTCACTTCAAGCAATCAACACATTACTTCATTTTGAAAACTTTGTCATGATTATTAGTTAATCAAATGAATGCTTGTGGGTAACACTGACCTTGACAAAAGAGAGAGGTCATTACAGGACCATAAAGAATAGGAAAAAATCCCTTATTTGGAGAAACTTCCAGAGAAACTTTGTGGTCACTGCATCAGAAAAAACAAAGCCCAAATAATGAATTAAAAAAAAAAAAAAAGACAACCACCCAAATAAAAAAAACCCCTACATTATTAAGTGCATGCTTGAAGTCATTGCTGTTCACTAGTAGTGTCAGTCATCACTGTCAGTGAATGTATAAGTTTTCTCACATGAAATCACACAGTCTGGGCAAAATGATTTGCTGAATTAGAGGTAAAGATCCTTAAAGTTAAGGTAAAAATAAATCTGATAATAAAAATCTCTTTTTTTTTGTTTTTTTTGGAAGCTAGGAAGAGTCTTGAGAAAATGTTATATTCAGAACTGCTCTGACATATATTATGAAAGGTGACAACCTCAACAGCTGTAGGTGGAAAGTAATTAGGCTTTATTATCCCCATTTTACAGATGGCAATCTGAGACATATAGCAATCAAAAGCTACACAAAGCACAGATTATAACACATAACCCTTTTTTTTTTTCTGGCATAGAAGAACTTCCAGTGATTTTATTAAGCATTTTTTGTATCTAACTGGAAAAAAAAAAAAAAAAAAAAAAAAAAAAAAAAAAAAAAAAAAAAAGGGGAAAAACCCACAAAAAACCAACAAAAACAAACAAAAAGACCTCTCCATTTTACCAGTCCCCAATCCTACACTAAATCCTCCAGCAGTTTTCACTGCCTTCAGAAAAGCCACGTTGTTGCAGCCAAAGCAGAGCATTAAAGACACTTCACAGGGGTTTTGGGTGTTACAGGGTAATTGGGCTGATACACGGGGGTTGCCTCTGGGGTCTGGTATCCCACAGAGCTGAATTCCTAAGGAGGGAGTAATTGAGAGCTCTTTTCTGTCTGGAGGACCTAGGTGTGAGCACGGGGAGCGCTTTGTGGTTCAGTCAGTAGGGCCAAATGTGTTCTACAACCTTAATGAACCGATAGAGGAGTTTGAAAAGGACAAATGTGGGCTTGATTTTCTGAGTCTATGAAGTTTTCAGCTGACTCCTTCTTCCTGTGAGAGAATCCATTCCTATCAAGAACAGTGAATGTAAATCAGTTCTTTATTTTTCGTAAAGACTTTTAAGTTCTCGTAACAACCCTCTCACAGGTGTTGTTTCTATTATTTAACCAATGAAAAGAAGTGTTTGCTTTAATGACCAATCATAGGGTAAAAAAGCTGTGTGAAATTGTAAATAAAGCCTTCCTGATCTTTCTTCTACCTGGAGTCAAGCTCTTCATTTTCATGTCCAACAGCAACAGATGAGGGGAGCTGTCTAGCTGCATTTTTAAGGAAAGAGGGTGTTAGAGAACACACTGTACACCGAGTTGTACTAGACTACTACATATAGCAGGATTTGGGGTTGAACAGGGTCTACTTGTTTGAAAAATCTCAACAAATTAAACACATTTTTAATTCTGGAGGATGCATCTGTGATTATTAGCATCTAACTCTGGCATTCTGAATGGGGAAGAAAGAATTTTAAAAACATTGAGATTATCTTAGAATTTCACTGCTTAAGACTTGTGTCTGTCTACCCATATTTTTCCTAGTTGTCCAAAATACTTTTTTTTTAGGGTCTTTAAGGAAAAAGAAGAAAAAAAAAAGACAAATGTTAAATCTGGTATATGGAAATTACCTACTTCTGTGAAGCTGAAGTGCTGAAGTAGATAGAAGAAATAAAGTATTTTAGATGCTGCTCTTAAGTTTATTTCTATATTCTTATGACATTCAATCTCTCTAGATTTTGGATGTTCTTTGGTTTTACAAGAAAATATTTTCCAGTTTATACAATATTTTGTGGGCAGACAGTTACTGTTCTTTGCTCTATTTCACCCAGAAATATAAATTTGTGCCTGAGCTGTCATCAGAAAGTGTTGTACCCATTAAAAAATGCACTTCTAACTCTGTAGTAAATATGTTTTTGCAAGGTTCTTTATAGTTACAGCCCTCTTAAATGGAATATCCCATGTAAATGAAAACTTTCTGGATTTGGGGGGTTTTGTTTGTTTGTTTGTTTGGTTTGGTTTTTTGTATCAATAAAAAGAAACTCTTCTTACTGATAACATAAACTGCCCAATGCAAGACAAAGCACACTTCTGGCTGCAGCAGGTCCTCTCTGCTCTGCTGAACTGCCACAGAAATTCTTGTATTAAGACTGCTCAGTCATAACACTTGGGGAAGAAATACTTTGTTACCACTGGATTATTCTTGAAAAAGTTTTGAGAAGCTGAGCTGTGTTTAATGTCAGCTGCCTAAAAATGTCTGGTCACTTTGCAGTCATACTCAAATTACTTTAGGTCAATCAAAAACATTTTTAAAGAAGTTTTAAAATCATATCAAAAAGTTTCCTTTCCTTCTAGATTTACTTGAACCTTCACTAGGTACTTACTTTAAATGACATTGATTCAGTCTTACAGTTTGACTGGTCGCCCTACATGTCTGAAGAGGCAGACTTGTTCAATTCCTATCTCAAAGATTTGGGAGTGCCCCTACATTTTGGGGGTGCTCAGACAGGAGGTCTAATCCACTATTCCAAGTCTTTTTCTCTTTTGCTTCCAAAGTTGTTTTCCCCTCTTTTTTCCTTTTCTAACTTTCCCAACGTAATCTTTGAGGCTGACATGGGCCTTACAGTTTTTCTTCAGGCTCAACATCCCACTCAATGATGTCAATGTGAATGGCAAATCTGAACAGGCTTTTACTATTTTGGGTCCTCCCATGAGAATTTTAAATGATGACAAATATATGTCCACAGTCATCTGCAGTGAATACTTGTTAAACTAGCATTTGTTGTCTGAATGACTATTGCCTTGTATGCTGATGAAAAAAATACTTTTCTCTTTTCCCTTATCCAGCTTATGCCTCCATGTAATTTATTCTTCTCTCATAAAAATAGCAAACAAACAAAAAACAACCAAATGAAAAAATCCTTGCTTGTTTCAGTGTTCTTCTTGATTTCTTTATGGTAATTTTTATGTATATTATATTGTACAGTATTAGCTGAATTTAAATTTTAGTATTGGTAGTAAATTCCCATGTGGAAAGATGTGTAAATACACATTTCTTCTCAGGTGTGTTTATAAATACAGTTCATTATCTTTTTCTGTATATGAGCATTATTGTAATGTCATCAACGGCAACAAAACTTACAACCAGTGCTGGTTCTAAGAATTAAAAATTCTTAAGAATTCTGGTAATCTGGTAAGAATTAAAAATTTTATGGAAAATATAGGTAACTAAAATTTTTTGAGACAAGCTTCCAGCAGCTTTTGTGATTCGTAATGGAAGTTTATATAATTTTAATTCTAATTTTCCATTTCAAAACTTTGTCTTTTTGGGGTTTTTGATTGGTTTGACTTTTTGTTGGTTTTCTTTTGTTGTTACTTTTAATGGATTAGTTTGAGATATATTTCAGCATGTGGCTATAGAATTTAATTAACATTTGGCAAACACTAATGAACTAATCAAGCCAAGCAAAAAAAAAAAATTACCTCACTTTTTTTTTGGTTTTTAAAAATCTCACTCATTCTAGTCTCTTAGACTCAGGTAGATCATCCTTAAAGTTTGTCTATTATATTATTAATCTAACCTTCCAAGTGGAGTAATTACTCCTACAGTGTCATCTTTTTACCTCAAATTTCTACCACATTTCTACCAAACCTAAACTGATTTCCATTCTTTAATATATTTGTTCAGTTTCTATTTTTAATTTTGTCCTCACAGTTCCCAGCTGACTTAATTCAGGACCTTAAATAGATCACAAATTAAACCATGCAACTTCAAAAATTACCACTGTTTACTCCATAATGTCTCTGTGACTAATCAAACACTTGATTAAGCTTGATTCAAACTAATTGTGTTCTGCAGTCCCTGGACAGGGAGTGCTATGTCTGTCTTGTATGTTCCTTGCTTTCAGAATTGTCTTTATTTCTACTTGAAACACTACTGCTTTTATGCATATAAGGTTCCTGCCACAGTTATTCTTCAAAAACAAATAGAAAGAAAACAAGGAATGTTAAATTATATATATAATTAACATATGTTAATAATAAGTTCTTGTTAACAAATTTTTAACAAATATTGAGTTTCCAGTATGAATTGTGGTTACATATAGGACTTTGGGAAACAGAACAGATAATATCCAGTTACTAGATTATGTGCATAGTGTCCAGAGAAATATGTTCTACTAAAATTTCTTTCTTTCATTGGTTTGCTGGCTCAGTAGAATTAAAATATTGGTCAATTAAATCCAACAATTCCTTCAAGGCTTTTTTTTTTTTTTTCTGATGCATGCATAAATTGAGACTGTCAGGATATATAAATACTGAAGTACAAGAAAGGCGTTGCTGAAAGAGTCTAGCTTTTGTTTGGTTTTGTTTTTGGTGGGGTCAGGAAGAGCTTTTGGAAGTTTCTTCAAGTATTCTTATGACAAGAAATTGATAAATAAAGTGATTGATGAATACTACAATGTAAATGGTTGTGTCAACAGTTATTTGTGGTGAACAGTTTACGTCTATAAATTATATGTTAGATACTTGAACTGGGGACTAAAGACAGAGAGAGAAACCTCCACAGCATTTTCCCTTCTTTGTAATACATTTTAGATCAGGAAGACACAGCTGACTGGCATCAGATTTGGAGAGCTGAGTGTTCCTTGAGGAGTGTCTGCAGTATTCAGCCAGAGTCCTTGAGACACTCCTCCAAGTATTTTGTCACAATACTTTGCCTTGAACAGCTCCTCTGCTCTTTTTTTTGGTTATGCCTCTTCCACATTGAATTCTGTTTTCTTTGGAAGTAATTTCTAACATTCTGTCAATTCACACATGATGAAAATCTATTTATCGAGCATGAACCAAGCTCTACATACACCACTCTTCAGCAATCATGTTCATACTGCTCTGAGGTGTATGACTGGAGAGCAAATTCCAGCTATCCTATGAAATCGAAATAGATATATGTGGAAACGTGTCTATTACTGCAGCACATATATTTAATTTTGCAGCATTTTAAAAATAAAAATCAGTTTGCTGATACAATATTGAGTAAAGATTTTTTAAACTTTGAGTTAATGGAGAATTAAAAATAAAGAGGTGTTTGCATTTTAATTTGAGATGAGGCAAAATTGCAGATTACATTATCATATTTCCGATATGCATGTAAAATTAATATAGGGTAATTGGGCACAGAAGTAAACAGATTTAGAATAAAACTCTGATGAGTCTGAGAGGTTATTGTATTGTATTAATCACCAGAGTATTTTTTCAGATTCAAGAAAAATAAATTGCAATTCATATATTAAAACAAAGAAACAAAAATACCAACAACCCAGCCAAACAGGTAACAGTTCCTTGATTCATCTATACAAGATATTTAAAAATGAATGAAGCTACATTCTGTGACTTCAGGCATCTTACTTCACTTCTTTTGACATTCTACAGTTTATCTGTTGCCCAGTGTAATAAGACTGCAATGGAAAAGATATGCTTTATGCCCATTATCATTCATGGATATATGAAATTAAAATGTGTGAATGGTAATGATTGTGTATTGCTTAAATATGAAAGAGCTATTCTAAGAACTCACTTTATTGATATATAAGCATTAAGGACTACTTAAATTAATGACAGATAAGCTTGGTGTAACTAAGGACATAAAGGAATTTTAAGCCATTGCAAAATTAAAAAGACCAAGTATGGAAACCTTTCTATGTGAATTTCAGGAATCCTATATAAGAATTTCCAAATAATGATTTTTTATATTAATAGGAAAACTAATAGTGGGTATTGAGAGAAACTTTATCCTTGCATTGGAGAAGTTAATTAGGCAATTAGAGCTGTTAAAAAATGACATAAAACTTAACCTCAGAAGGACAGCATCCCAAATCTCAGAAGGAAGGAGTAGAAAACATAAGTTATTTTTAAGAACGATTTTTAGTAACTTCTTTGAATATCAGATTTGGTCTTCTGTCATCATAGTTCCTGCATTAACTGCTACTTAGTGAGCACATCAATAATTGAACCAACACATAGTTCAAAATTCTGAAATACCACTTATATATGCCTTCAATATGATTTCATAATATATATATTTTGTGGAGAAATATTAATTTGCTATCTTGTATTTCAAAAACACCATGAATACACAATTTTTTTCTTGGTTTCTTTTTCATTTTGGTTTTTTTTTTTTTTTTTTTTTTTTTTTTTTTTTTTTTTTTTTTTTTTTTTTGTACTGCAGGGAAATTGTCCTTTACTAGAACTTAATGTCTTTATAATCATACCTGAAGAAGAGACTTCAAACAAGAATCATGGGCTACATCATATGTTTGACTTGGTACATTTGCGTAATTTTTTGCTCTGAGACTGGGATTACTGGCCCTGATGTGTAGGATGACATTTAGCACCTTGTCTGGAACTGAAAATCACTGGGTTTTTTTAATCCAAGGCTAATTAAACTTCTATTTACCCCGTCTCAACCAACATAGTCTTTTTATGTTGGGATATTTCATTTTCTGGCTAGATGAACACTATGGGATTTTTTTAAATGAAATCTTGTTTAAATGCATCATGTCAGGAAGCAGTGGAGGTTGGCTGCCCCACATGACAAAGGGAGATGGGCGCCAGGCAAGACATGAAGCAGCAACCTCGCAGGTTCAAGGTCAGGATGAATTTACCCTCCTATGAGGGAGAGAACATATTCATGATGACAAATGTAGGAGTGTGACCCTACAGTAGCAGGTGCTCCCATATTAGGGACGGATTTGAGTTTCACCCTTTGTCTTACTTATAAGGCAAAGAACCAGAAACTTCGATGCTCTTCTCAAAATAATTGGCTGGGTTCCAGCACAGAGGTTGGATGGTTTGAACTGTACCTCAAGACCTGCAGCTATTTTTATTGGGCAGGATGCCAAGAACTCCTCCTAGATCATTACATACTTGAAGGAGACCAGGGAGATTTTCTGGGCATTTTTGGGGTGACTTAGTGTCACCATTGGACATGAAATGAAGAGCTTGACTCCAAAGTAGTAGAAGGATCAGAAAGGCTTTATTTTCAATTCACACAACCTTTTTATAACATGCTGCACTAAAAAGGCATGTCATTGATCAGTAGAGCAGGCATCTCTCTCCATTGGTTAAATAACAAAAACAACACCTGGGAGAGGGATTATTATGAAAAATTAGGAATTTTATGAAAAATAAAAACCTGTTTATACTAATCATCCTTGGGTAGGAATTTTCCCAAGAAATCTTCCCAAAAGAATTCAGTTACTGACAGGCTGAAAAAACCTTACAGACTCAGAAAATCAGACCCAGTCTTAGCAGGTGTAAGAGTCCTCCCTGCCCCTTGCATGGCTTTTTCTCCTTTGTTTTGTATAGTTTGTTATTTTTGTCTTTATTAAAATCCTTTGCTTTTCCAAACACCTCCAATCATGCCGTCTCACTATTTTTATGATATATTGTACATACAGCCATACATGTACATTATAATATACATACAGACATTTCTGGGGCTGCAGGCAACCCTCAGATGTGACACACTTCTGTGGAGCTAACAACATCCTGTCCCCATGCAGATTCCCTCAGGCAAGCTCATGCAAGTTTGAGTCAGAACTTTCAGGCAACTCCGGTGTGATGACAGCAGACCAAGAACCATCTGAGAAGTCAGCCTGTGGTCTGGGTCCAATCACACTGTGTTTCAGGTACTAAATTTCTAACTCTGTGTGAGCCATCACAGTTGTTGATTTTCCTTTTGGAAGAGTTATACAGAGGGTCTTGACCAGGCAAACCTGAAAGAAAATGTTTACTTAGCAATGAGTCGTGGAAAGAGGACACATAAACAGAAATAAATATTTTCTGTAAAAACAGTCAGTATGTTGATTTCATGTTTAATTTCTACTCTTTCTTTCATTATTAGAAAAAAAAAAAATCTTTGTTTTCAGGACTCCTCCATCTCATTCAAAATATTTTGGAAACTCTAAATGCAAGACTGATGACTTCTTTTTCCCTGTGGGTAAGGAGAATGCTCTCAAAGAGGATATTTCTAATTATTGTTGTTCTTACTAGCTTTTAAAGAATTGTATCCCATATTCTGATTACTCTGACCTGTCAAAGATTCTCTAAGCATCTGAATAAATGTGATTAACTGCATTTATTATTATTTTAAAATCAAGTTCATACATGTGCTAACACTCCAAAGCACCCAATCAAAAGTGACATTCATAAGATATCATATCTAGATCTACCTATTATATATCCTTATCTATTTTAAGACACATCCACTTTAAAATAAGCACCAAGTGCTCACCTAGCACCCACTTAGCAGAACTGGGTTCTTGCACTGAGCATACTGTGTACTGTATAAAATTGTCGTGCACAAAATCCTAATTTGTGGTGTTGTTGTTGTAGAAATTCAGTCATTTTCTCAGTCTAAGTGTAGTAGATATTTAATGCATGTTTGAAATGTATAATGCTAACAAATGAAGGTAATAATCACTTTGGCGAGTCCTTAAAACTGAATGGAATACTTATTAAGTACATTTTTTTCCTCCTAAACATAGGCTATTACTGTAAACAGTAAAGACCGTCTTTTTTAAATAACAGTTCTGTTATCAATGTAAGCTACTTAATAAGTACACACCTACTAATCATTACACATTAAATGGAGCCTGTGATTTCATAGCTTCTAAGAATACCCAAATAATTCCATTGAAAATTAAAATGTACACCTGATTTTTAAATTCCTGCAGATTTGACACTTTTAATAAAATCCCCTGAAAGCAAAGCACATGCAAGGCAGAGAAAAGTGTTGGACAGGTGCCACTAAACATCCAGGGCTACTACACTAACAAATTAAAGAACAAGAGTTTACAACCAGAAGTTTAAAAAAGGTCTAGTCTGCACACATTTGAGGAGAAGTTGTACCCAGATACTGCTTGGAGTACAGGGCACACTATTAACAGAGTGTGTTCCAGCTGCAGAACTGAGAAGCGTGCTTATCACTTTGAAACAGACAATTTTAGAGAACTGAATGCACAAATGTTCCTGGTACCTAGCTCATTAGAATTATAATAAAACTAGTCTGCCAGTATTAAATAAGAAAGTGTTTATTTAAAATTCCTATCTTCAAATGCTACAAGTACAAACCAGTGAATCTTCATGAATCTTATGACACAGCTAGTTAAGCATGACTACTATCTTTTATGCCTAAGGTAATGCTGTTGGTGACATTCAGTGCCTTGACATGGGCCACCCCAAAAAAATCAGTGTTGGAGCTGATGAGATTAAAAATGGTCCCTTGGCTTTGTTCATGCTTCAGAACAATTTTGTGCTTCCCTTGTCATTGTTTTTTAACAATGTTTTTTACCCAGTCTAGCTGAAAGCATGACTTTCTGTATGGCTGCTGCTTGACTTGCGGTGTTCTGTATCCAAACATCATCCTGGATGAAGAGAGAGTGGCAAAATGTCTGCAGGAGAACACTATCACAGAAATACTACACTTCCCTTTTGTTGTGGTCTAGGACTAAGTTCTATAAACAAGGCTTTTCTCTCTGTCATGAGAAACTGTAAGTCTCTCTTAAGGATTTTTTATTCTTTAGTGGCTGAGGGATGTTGCATGTATCATGGCCAAAGGGAAAGAGCTTGTACAGCCCTTTATTAAACTGGGAATGCTAAATTTTCAAAAACACACAGAAGCAAAATATACTTTCCTTGGGTAAATATTTATTTGGTTTGGAAGAGGTATCTTTCAGCATCCAGTAAAGAAGCACATTCTGGAAAATACAATTCTTTGCTCATATTGATTTATTTCATGAAGTCTGAGAACAGACTTAAAAATGACTTAATGCTGTTGACTGCAATAAGTAAGTTGCAACTGGTATTACAAATGCTGGTGGAACTCAGAAAAATGAAATACCATTGAGGAATCATAAATATGCCATTCAGCCAAGGACGGATATTTCTGGAATTGCGTTGAGTGGGGATTGCTTCATTGTAAAGCAAAATGGTTCCTTTTGGAACACTGCCCAGACTTACCTAACTGTATTAACTCCAAGCAGATATGGCTGCATAAATGTCAGGCCAAAATGAGCAATGGTAGACTAGACAGGCCTCTGAGACAAGTGTTTTAAATAAGAAGTATTTCCACACTAACATCAAATCTGACTTAAGGGAGCAAATTAGATACTTAGATATCACAAGAAAAAAAAATCATAAATAAAAGTTTGATCAGAAGTATTATCTTGTGTGATTTACAAAAGGAGCAAGATTGTTCTCACAAAAATGGACCTTTCAATGGGTTTTCTAAAATCTGCAAATGTAATTTAAAATATTAGAAATGTTTTGGAATGTGTATGTCTTCTTTTAAAGTAACTTATGATATATTATTTAAAGAGAGCAAAAAGAATATACTGTAAATATAGTTTTCATTTGGAATTTTTTTTTTTGTGTTAAATCTGATGGAATATATCATTCAACTGCAGGGTACTGAGGATAGAACTCCCTGCAAAAATCGTTATTCTAATACATACCTTCTAAAAATGGAAATCTTTCACACCAATTCCTTCCACAGGGTTTTCTTCAGGTGATGTTTAATGTAGCTTTAGTTATCACAGTAACAGTGGTGTTCTAGCTGTACTTCATCTATGTTCCAGTCTATATCCAGACTGACACGAATATACAGTGTAAGTTACTCTTGCTTCAAAAGTTACTCTTGATGCAAAACTACACTTTTTGATTCAGATGCAGGAATACAAATCTAAGCTTTTCAACACATTTTGGTTTAGTATAGATTTCAACATAAGTTCTCCTATTTCTCACTTGTTGTCATGGTTTAAAGCCATCCAGCCACAAAATACCTTTCAGGCACTTGCTCACTCCCCCACCAAAGGGATCGGGGAAAGAACTGAAAGAGTAAAAGTTGGAAAACTTGTGGATTGAGATCAAGGCAGCTCAGTAGGCAAAGAAATAGCTACACACACAAGCAAAGCAAAACAAGAAATTCAATCACTTCTTCCCATGGGCAGGCAGCTGTTCAGCCATCTCCAGGAAATCCAGGATCCAACTGTGTAACAGTGACTAGGGAAAACCAAATACCACTGACTCCAAACATCCTCCCTTTTGCTCATTCTCTCCCCCACTGAGCATGATGTCTCATGGTCTGGAATATCCCTTTGGTCACTGGGGGTCACTTGTCCTGGCTGTGTCTCCTCCCAGTTTCCCACCAGTGTGGCAGCACAAAAAGCAGGAAAGTCCTTGGCTCTCTGTAAGCCCTGCTCAGCAGTAACAAAAACATCTCAAATTATCAACCTCGTGTATTGTGTGTATTAACACTAATCCAAAACACACCCCCACACCAGCCACTGGGAAGAAAATTAACTCTACCCCAGCCAAAACCAGCTCCCTTGTCATATAGAAAAACCAGTTCCATAAAAAGAATGAATAGGAACAGTAAACAAACAAAAATTTTGTTCAATTCATCTTAGGTATGTTTGGTTTTAACCTTTTATTTCCTAATTTCAAATAAAGGTGGGAACACACCAAAAAAAAACCCCAAACAAACAACAAACAAAACCAAATATTTCAATTTTTCTGTACATGTATATCTAATTTTTAATCTTTTTCAATATGTGATATGTACTCTATTACTATGAAAGACAGAAATGTCCTTCAACCTTTATAAACTTTAGTAAAGCAACAGATCTGTATTTTTATATCACGTTCCACACCTACTGCAAATATGGAAAATTATTCACTTGATTTATTAAATATAATATTCTGAAGTTTAGAAAGTACTGAGATGGCTATTTTTAGGATTGATTTATTAAGCATGTCATGCATTTCCATGATACACAGACTGAATCTTTAACACCTTAATCTAAAATACAAAGGACACATCAAAAGGAGAGAACATACCGTATAACTATATTCATCTGTGTGAAGAAAAATTATTTGTAAAAGTGTTTCTTTATGAGACAGGAGGCTGTTCTAAGAACAGAAGCAGAAGGTTTGCCCCAGCAGAGGCAAAGGTCTCAATCTGAGGGTTGAAAACTACCATAAAGCTTCTGAGAATTAGAAAAAGTCAAAGATGTGTGGAAAGCATTGTATGCAGGGCAAATTAATGCAAAAAATATTGGATGGACAGTTTGATTTATGTCCTTGATGATCAACAAACTTGCAAAGTAAGAAACAAATTTAATGAATGATGTGGGTCTGACAACCAGCAAATTCACATTTAGCAGTAACTAATGATAAAACTTTTGAAAGAGGTAAAGTTGGTAATGAAGTAGAAACTAAAAGGCAACGTGGTATTCTTTTCAACTGAGCCTCAAACTGAAGACATTCTCCAGCAGCAATCCCTAATTTATACTAATTTAGCTTAGCTATAAACTACAGCATTTCTGGCCAATTTGTTTGGTAATCAATAAGTACAAACCATTAATAATTAAATCCACGGAACTGCAGGACATTGTTGGTACTAACCACTACTTGCACACTGTATATTGCAATGTATCCACAGGTTGTTGACCCAAATAGGAGCTTTTATCAAAACCTGGACATTCCAGTTATGTTGAAGAATTTCCAAGTATTTTACCATTGCTGAAACATTTCCCAAAACCCCACTTTACATTTTAAATAGTCCTGTCTAAAACTACTTATAACTCCTTCTCTAAGATATAGAAAGGAGTTTGCTTGATCTCTGGGAATAGAACTCTTCTGCAAGCACAGAAAATGAAGATTTTTTTTCCTGACTAGTAGCTCTGCTTTATTTAATTGTCTCATCACCAGTCACACCAGTGGCCAGGAGCACAAACCAATGAAAGGAACTCTGTCATATTATTTTCTCTGTCAAACAGTGCATTCCAGGGTACATTAATAAGATACAGTGAGAAGTTACACTACTCAGATAACAAATCATATCTCTGCAACTTAGGAAAAAAGTAAAATAAATTAAAATAAATTTAAAAAGCAACAAAAGTAGGTGGTTTGTCACTACAGAACAGGTCTACTGACCTTAAAGCTGAGGAGGTTGGGTGGGTTCCAGTTGATGTGGGTTCCAGTGAGGCATCTGACCCATGGTACTCCACCAGCAGTGAGAGGTGAGGGATAAAAGTGGGTGACTCCCTGCTGCAGGGCACAGAGGAACCTGTCTGCCAGCCTGACCTGTTGTCTAAAGAAGTTTGCTGTTTGTGAGTGCCTGGATCCAAGATGTTGCAGAGAGACTGCTGAAGTGTTCAACCCTCTGAATATTATCACCAGAAGCTTTTTTTTGTGGGCAAAGTGGGAATATCTGGAGAGCAGCCACTGTGACTGCAGGGCTTTAGGGTCCTAGGTGGTGTTCTCAATCCTGAGGCTAAAGGGGGAGAGGTGATACTGTATGCAAACAACTGCAGAGCTGGTGCCAGAAACACAGTTCAGTTTTTATGACTCTGGAAATTATTAAAGAATGAGCATCTACTTAGGATAAAAATTGGTTTGTTGCACATGAAGCATAAGAAGGTCATCAGGAGCACTCAGCTTCATCAATGGAAGCCATGGCTAACCAACCTGAGAAACATCAACGGTGAAATGCTTTGGTAAATATCAGGAGAGCAGTGGATTTGTTTACCTTGATTTCAGGAAGGAATTTGACACTCTCTCCAAGAAGATCCTCACAGACAGCCTGTTGATGCATGGACTGGCCAAGAAGACAGTGAGTTGGAATGGATATTAATGGTAAGGCCTAGAGGGTGGTGTTCAGTGGCACTAAGTCTAGTTGGAGGCCAATTAGCAATATAGACCAGAGTTCATCCTAATTCCTTCTGGATCTTCCTAAATGATCTGGGTGAGAAGCCAGAGTGTACTTGCAGTAGTTTTGCTGCAGACGCTAAACTGGGAGGAGTAGCTGATATGTCAGAGGGTTGTGCTGCCATCCAGAGGGACCTTGACAGACTGGAGAAATGAGCTGGACTGTTGGACCTCATGCCATTCAACATGAGGAAGTGTAGAGTCCCAAACCTGGGAAGAAAAGAACCCATATACCAGTACATGCTGGAGGCCAACTAGCTGGAAAGCACTTTTGCACTCCTTTTAACTCTCCTGACTGTTATTTTTTGGTATATCATAAAAAGAGTATCTAGTAAATTTTAGATATACCCAAGTCTGATACATGTATTGGGTTCTAAATATCATGTGTGTGGGTCTCTCAATGACAGTTACAGAGTCACAGTACATCTGTGAATATTTGTAATTCAAAATATTATTTTTTAGTATCTGAGAAAGAAGCTTGTTGGTTTGAGAAGTGACTTGCAGAATTTCTGCAGAACTATGCACACTACTTTCATCTATCTTTGCCCTGTGAGCACTCAGTTCTCATGCTTGGATAACCCAAATCTAAATGAGAAGGTCCTTCATTGATCTTGAAGTGTGTCCTGCCAGGCTCTCTCCTGCCTGTTCTCTCTATTAGTAACAGATGAGCACTGAAGACAGTACACAGACAGGAGACACTCCTATATCTCTGTTTCTTTGGCCTAAGAAAGAGATCTGATACCCTTTGGACCTTTTTCCTATGTCTGGGTAAATAAATCTTTATCACTGTGGGCTGTGTGTTCAGTTCAGCACTTGCACACGTAGTATCTGACTGCCGAATTTCTCTGCAGGAATCCCATTCAGATCCTTTCTTATGATTCATTTCTGCATACTCACAGCTATAGAATTGCTGTAATTATTCAGGGTGGGCTCTAGGATTTCTGGGGACAGGTGTCACTGTTCAACTACCCTCATCCTCTCTATGGTTACGTTGCGAAGAACTGTGGGAAAAGGTGCCAGTTATTCCAGAACTCGGCACAGACCCACAGACAAACCTTCACTGAAATGCTCTCACTGCCTCTGTTTGCAACCTCCCCCAAGTTTCCAGTTTTCAAAAGCTGAGTTTTTGATAACTGCTACTTCCAAGAATTTTTTTCACAATCTCCCTCTTCAGTTAAGCTTTGCACTTAACAACTTTCATGTAACTGCAATCTCAAAATTGTAACACATCTACTCTAATTCAGTTTATGAATATATTTTTCAATGCTTGGTGTAACTTATGTCTTCCTAGAAGCAGCAATTCTTTTCTTTCTTTTTTTTTTCTTTTTTCTTTTTAATCTAAACTAGAAATTTTACCCCAGAACTGAGATATTTTACTGTAAGAGAGAAAAAACACTGTCTTTTCTTTCCCCTTTCCCCTCAGTCTAGCTATGGTGTCACTTGTGTCTGCCTAGAGTGACAACAAATTCACTTCATCATACAGTAAGGGTAGCTGCCTTTATGTTGTGCTGTCAGTCTCTGTTAGAGACATGGGATTAGATTCAGCTTCCTAACTAAAAGCACCTGGTGCCAGTTCAGGTGTCCTATGACCTTCCTGTACTGGTCTAGAAATATGCAAGTGTTTTGCAGGTCACAAACAGCAGTTACATGCACATGTCCCAGGCAATTCGTAGCTTTAAAAATATCAATTGATGTGTGTATTTAGGGAACAAGATACTGCCCAATGAGTCATACTCATGACACGGCAGGGGACCTCGCTCATGGAATTTGCCTCTATGCGACCCCTTGAAATTCCTGATTTCTTTTCAGAAAAGTTACACACCATTTCAACTTCAGTAAGACAAAATTTATAATGACTAGCCTTGCTTTGCTGGTATTAGTGTGTAATTCTAAGATATGTATAACTGACTCCACAGAGTTTTAATTTTTTTTAATTTTCATATTTTTCATACTGTTTCTTTCTCACTCTTTAAATAGAATATGACAGTGACAAGAGGATGCATGTCTTAATCTGTATTTCTTTGTAAAATGCTTGAACTAAAATTCTAAACCTTTCTGCTATTTTTAGGTATTTTTTGCTTCAATATAGCACTTGTAGAAAAAAACCCCAAAACACCCTCAAACAAACAATAATAGAAAACCCCAAATAAACACACAATGTCCCCTATTTGGTATGTACAGTATTATTAATAAAAACAAAGCTACCCTATTTGGCTACAGGCTGACATCATTGACTGCTTGCTCATTGATTGCATGTAAACAATATAATTTCAGTGCCACTCAAAATATCTCTACCACTCACTTGATCTTTTTAATTGCTAAAGTGACCTTCATGTTGCTGGTTTTATATACATTATCCACCTATCTGTCTCCTCATTTGAGTATGTTTTGAAGGTAAGGATCACGTTCTCTCTCTCTCTCAGGCATCTTGCACCTCCAATGCTTAAGCAGGAGAAGTTTATTCTTGAAAACAGTATAAATATACAAAATAATATTTTAAATATTTTTTTACTGCACATTTTTTCACTGTTTTGTGAGGTTGTTCAAAGTCAATCTGTCTCCCCTTAATTTTTATGACATTTTTCATATGGAACAAATTTTTTGATATTCAGTGGACTAATGAAATCTAATTTTCTATGAACTTTTCTTTGATTCTCTGCCTGTTGTCTTTCTATGCACAGCAATGGCACTCAGCACAAGATCACACTAGCCAAGGCTGTTCCAGGCTGCAAGTCTGTGACTGATAAACATTGAAATTTAACTGATCGTGCACCTATTGGTTGTCATCTTTTTTCATGGCTGAAGAGTTCTGCACTAATTTTGACAGATGCCTGTCAGTCTAAAATATATATTAGCATATTTTTAATCAGATTAACAGAAAATCTAGACTGAGTAAGACCTCATTAGTAATTTCTTTCACATGCAGATTTTCTTTTGAGGGCTAAGAAATATCAAGAATGCTAACTTTCTCCAAACACCAGCAGGTATTGATGCAAAGGCATTCACAGTGTTTCTGGACCATCTCCTCCAGCTTCACGTCATCTAAAAACTGCAAGGTTGTTTTGTGACATAGGTGATAAAAAAAGCCAATTCCCTTATTTCCATGATAAATCACAGTCGTTTAAACAGTTATATCTAGATTTAAAGACTGCAAAAGTTAGCTTTTGGCCTTTCTAAACAAGGCTTTGTCAATCAAGAATTGGATTAGGTGAGAACTCTTCCATGCAAAACTAATCTATACATCATCATCATCATCACCATCATCATAAATATTAATAATTTCATAAACCAGCCAGCTGTTGAAATCTTTCCTAGATATCAGTCTTTTAACCATATCTCTTCTTTATGAGAGCTATCTGCTATAAGTGTCCCGTGCCTCAAGACCAAAGCATCCATACTTCTTCCTTGATAAGGGAGCTCTCCCACAGCTATCCCCAGCAGGCAATACCCACCAAAGCTCCAACACACAGGCTGAATGAGGGACTTTCTGTGTGTTACCTGTAAGGTCTGAGTCCATCAGTGTGTGCCCTGTTCTTCACCTGCATGGCCAGGGAGGCTGAAGTCCCACTGTGTCCTGCAAACTTACAGGAGATAATTTCCAGACTGTCTCAATGGGAGTTTGGTCAACAGCCGGAAGTTCTGACTGAAAAGGATCACATACAATGTCTGAAAACCTTTATCTTTATACTTGAATTGAACAAATTTAAGTAACAGTGGATCAGAAAAGAGCAGTCACTGGTTTTGGAGCTCCATAGGACACATGAACGCAATGTATGTGGGGTTCTTTTACTACCCCCACTGCAGAATTACACTATTTTCTTTCCATACTCACAGAAGATGACAATGCTGGGCCTGGCCAGTCAGTGAGACTTATAACTAAAATCCATAAAATAATAGGACCAGGAAGTACAAAGGGGAAATGCTTTGTAGAATATAAGGACCAGATAATAATTTTATTGTCACTTGAGCACTAAGCTTGCCTCTCTCATTTCTTTACCTAGGCCAAAAACTGAACCCGCAGTGTGTGGAAGAGGAATAAGCACCTTGAGTGTAAAGCAGTTGGAAGAATTTGCAGAGCCAAGAATATTTTTTATATAAAGATCTCTGTAAAGAGCTCTACTCAAGATGCAAGGAAATTTTTATCAGAACTGAATATCCCAGACATTATGGTGAGGTGGTTTCCATCAACATGATGGAGAGAAATCCCTCTATCTGCAAGAAAGCAGTGAGAGAGGAAGAAATATGTTTTGAAGGGGAAAGGGGCCTTGTGGGTAGAGGTTCATGGAGAGCTGTGCTGTGGAATGAAATGAAGACAAAAGTGTGAAAAATATAAGTGGGATGGACTTCGCAGTGTGTGTGTGGATGGTGTCAGATAGAGCTGTCACTTCGTAGAAGTCACAGTAACACTCCCAGCAACTTTATTTTTGGACAGTTCAGGGGTCCTTTCTTGCACAACTTCATGCACTGATTCTGCTCATTATGTACATTTATGTTGATAAGAAAACAGGTATCTAGGTGTTAGGTTGCGTGATAAAAGTCTGATCCCTGTACATACTGAGGCAAAGAGGGTACCCAGTCACATGAGGGATTATGGATCCTCTGCAACCTCATCTCAGCCGGGCTACCAGGTCTGGCAGTTCCCAACACTGAGAATGTGCAGCTGACTCTTCTATGTCCAATTATTAATTCAATTTCAGCAACGGAGGATGCACAAGATCTACTCTTGTGGACAGTAATGATGATAGGATGAATCATTATCACCAATACTGCAAGTAAGTAAACACCTCCCAATCTCAGATTTGATAAAATCTTGTAGAATATTGACCTCAAACATTAACACTGTATCTTTGAAACCACTGTCAATCCAAAAAGACATTTTAGCCAGCACTGGAAAGAACCACTACTGACAGACAAAATACTAAAGCCCAATAAAGTGCAGCCTATAAAGCCATTTAAATAAAAAAATTGCCAGCCTGCTCCTGTATATTACCTTTTGATGGTTTTAAAGTGTATTTACTGAGGCTAAACCATTGTTTCACAAACCTGTAAATGTCTAGTGAATCTGGCTTTCAGAAGGCACTGATTGCTCTTTCCAAGGCTACAATAAGGTAACAGAAAGAAGTGTACAGCCCTGCTTGTGCCAGTTCTACCTCTGATACCTGACTTCATCTGTCTTTCAATGCCCTGAAATTAGTTGTAGGCTGTTGCTCACCTCACCTTGGTCAAAAACAAGTAGAAGCTTTGATGCATGACCTGAACTATGAAGGCATGTCAGTCTAAGATAAGGGTCAGCAGCATACAGCATTTTGGCAAAGAACCTTCTAAAAAATTGAAGAATAGAAAAGTACTACTTTTTATTATGGCACTACTAATCACAATTGGTAGAAGAAGAGCATGATGAGCAAGGCAAAAAAATGAGTTAGAAGGTTCTACTTGCCAAATTAACTTCTCCAGAGTTCCCTTTTTCCATCTTCCTATTTTCTCAACTTTGTGAGGTTTCTCAAGGACACTGGCATATGGGGCCCATTTTGAAGGGCTGCATGTCAAAGCTAAAGGCATAAATGAAGTACGGATTCTGTCAAGTAAGTCCTCCAGCTCAGCTAAGACAGTGGGAAAGCCTCTTGTGGACATCACTGAGTGCTCCAGCATGAGGAAGCAGTTTTGTGTAGCACCCAGACAAGATCGTGAGATTTCTTAATTTTATAGTCTGTGATATTAGGCAGTGAAATTTGCTAAAATATGACAGTTTCACAAGCTATGAATAAGAAATTCCACTTGCCCACACTACCACAATATCTGAACAGCCTGTTCTATATATTTCTTCAGTCCTTTGTACTACCAGATGCCATACATATATTATTTTTGAAAAAAAGCATTCTTTTTATAGAGGTGTTTCCCAGATTCTGGCAGAGTTAATTGCAACACAGCATTCATAATTTATTTAGAACTTGGTTTAATGTGTTTGCATACTTTTTATCAGTATTGGTTGCTGATTTTTTTAAGGTGTGATAAAATCTGGGAATATTTTCTTTCTTCCATGTTAGTTTTAGCACTTTTATTTATGTTTGTATGTAGTTAACATGAGATTTAACATATTTTCTTGTGCAATGCTTATAACAGACAATGCATGTATCAGCAGAACTAAAATAAGTTTCTGTGAAAAGATGTCATAAAATAATAGCATGATATGGTAAAAAAATATTCAAATGTAGTGGAAATAGGATGTACTTGCCAACCTTTTATTTAAATACTCCACAATGAAAGATCCTGTGGTTTAAGAGATGATGTATTTTTTAATATTTTCCTTTGACTCATTAAACCAGATTTGTTGCTCGTATAAAAAGGTTTAATTTTACTCTTCCTGTGTTGATGTAAAAAGACATTTTCCACCATGCTGCCTCAATTGAGTCAATAGAAATTTTAAAAATCTCTTTTAAGTATCACATTTATGCCTTTCAGCAGCTTTTCCGACAAAACTATTTTCCCATATAGCACAGTTTCATAATTTAATAAATGTTAATTGTAGCTTCTCCAATTAATTTCTTGGCAGGAATGTCTTTTAGGCTAGCAGCATCCATTTTCACTTTATATCTGTGCCATTAGTATAGAATCAATGCAAAAAAAGCTGTACAGACAATGCACAAGTATTTGTATAATAACAGTTACAATTTTCTGACATTCGAGCTCACAGAGCTATTTCAATGTAATTTTCCTAGAATACTCAAAACAGTATTAATAAATTAAATAGTATCATCAATTTCAGTTTTATAAGGAAGGGAGTTTAATATAAAATAGTATACTACTTAGTATACTATTTATTCATTTGCAGTTAATGATTTGATAAATAATGGAAAAGGAGACTTTTTTCTTATTTATGTGATTATATATTTTTCCATTTAAGAAGTTAAGGATAGTATTTATATAATACTGCAACTTATTTTTACAGTTAAGACCCTGAAAGCTTTTAATTTGACTTAGTCTAATGTCTTTTGCTTATTTTTTCCAATGACTTTGACACACAATCTGAATTCCTAATGAGGCAGTATAACCCAACCAGTAGAACAGAAATACTAAATACAAATGCTACTGAGAGCTTGTCTGAACTCAGACTTGATCTTCGTGACTGAACCAGTCAGTATTTTTACAAGAATGAAGCCAGGTTCAGTGGTGCCCAGTGACAGAATGAGAGGAAATAGACTGAAACTAACATAAATAAACTGAAATAAACCGAAACACGGGAGGTTCTGCCTGAACATCAGGAAACACTTTTTGACTGTGAGGGTGATCAAGCCCTGGCACAGATTGGCCCAAGAAGACTGTGAAAGCTGTAGATACCCAAGGATTCTAGGGAATAAAAAGGCATCTGGACATGACTGTGACCTGCCGTTAGGTAGCCTTACTTGGGCTGGATGGTTGGACAACACAATCTCCAGGGATGCCTTGCAAACTCAGCTGCTCTGTGATTTTGTATGTTCATAGGACATTTTTTTAAGTGAAATGTAGTATTAGATTGGATTTGGAGATCAGTGCCCTCAGCCCCAAATTTATTTTCTCTAAAGCTGCCTCAAGTGTTTTTCTAAAGAAGACAAATTGAATAGAAGTAGTTTGTAATGGACAAGTCTAATTTAAGAAGTAATTGTGTCTATCATTTTTTGAGGACAGAAAAAAGTAATGGAAAACCAGGTGGCTTCTTCTACCTCCAGAGTGCTACATGTTTCTTAAAAATTGCATATTGAAAAGACTGAACTAGTACTGATGAAAAAACACTTAATACCAACACTGAGGTGAAACTTTTTGAGTGTCTAGCTTTACTGTCTTTTTTTTTCTTCTTTTTTCTTCAATGTTAAAGCTCAAAGTTTTAATATTTTGTTACATAGCCAAGGGAATTGAAGTTTTTTTGAAGGTATGGGATGCTTCTTAAGTTCTTAGCCTAAAAATCTGTTCCATGTTTCTGTGAGCTATTCAGTGAGGAGGGGTCTAGGATGAATTAGTCACAGTCACTTATGTGACTTTCTGTCCTGCACTTGGCAAATAGAGGTAAGTCTTAAAACCATCCATCAGCTGACATATCCCAAATGTCTCAGTGCTCCCAGGTACTTACCCACTTACTTTTGCTTTATTATTGATCATCCCAGCTTTACTGCTTCCTCTTGCCGTATTTTCTTTTCAGAATTTTCCTGCTAACAATGCAAACATCTTGCTGTAGTGTCTTGCTTTCCTCCAAAACATTTAATAATTATGTCTCTGTTTCAAAATTTTAAAGAATCATTTAGAAGGCCTTCTGTTTAGCTGAAATCAATTTCATTTTATCTACTGTGTTTATGTCAAGTTCATAGCATTTACATTTTCTGAGTGAAAGTCACACTATGGATTTTTATTTTTACATATTCAAAAACCTTAGAAAAGAATGAAGTTTTCCACTATCAAAAGCTTTCAGGAAAAAAAAAATGGTGTGGGGTCCACCATGCCTACCAGAAAATGGAACTGGAGTCAGTCTGTAGAGGTTCAATTCTACACATTTATGCACATCTGTTATTTTATTTTTTGTTATACTAAGGACTGAGTGACACAGTAAACTGTTAAGTTGGCCTTTCCATCCTCAGATGTGATGTGAACTATATTCTCTGTAAATAGCAGCAAGAAAAGTTGAGAAACTACACAGAAGTTCCAATGCATGACAGAGAACAACAGGCTTTTTTGAAGCAATGGGGGGAGACCATGGTATTAACAGAAGTCTGTTTTAATAAAAGGCATTGACAAAGATGGAGTCCCCATCAGTGGGAAGAATGGGAAATCTCCACAAGGGAGAAGACTAATCAGAATTCCCTGCTAATGACAGACTTCATGAAAAGAAAAAATAAGTGGCATAGACAAGTATTTCATATGATGTGCTAATATGAAATAATAATAAATCCATAGGTTTAAGGAAAAAAATGTGTGGAATTAATATAGAGTGGTCCTGTAGAGCTGAGTGAAATAACAGTAACTGAACCTCTGAAATCAGTTTTATCAAACTTGAAACTTGGACTACCCATACAACATTATTTTATTCCCTTGGAGTCTTTATACCTAATGAGTCAGGCACATCATTTGACATAAGAGCCATAGCAGTATTGGCTCCCTTTTTCCCTGCTTATAATGACAAGAATATGTGTTAATTTGTGTTAGTTTTATTTAAGCTTCATATAATTTAGAGCCAGTAGTAGAGCCAGTAGTGTTCAAATAAACCCATTATTTTAGAATAATTACCTTCTGTGGTCTCCTATTTGAGATAAAACAGAAGAGAGCACAACAGGTTATTTTGGTTTCGTAGTGCTTGTGTTAAACAATTATCTGTTACTGTTGATTGCCCTCTTGGAAATAGTCAGGTACTGTTATCTTATGACACATTTCTACAATTGTTTTCATGTAGGATATACCCCCATGGCTTTACATCTTGGATAGAGAAAACCTGTTTTTCTGCCTGCTCCAATATCATTCCTGTTTCAGACTGCAATAGAACTGCAACGTGTGCCAGTACTTGATGTTGTGATGAGCTTTGGAGCACAGTTTGTGCATGCCTTCAGGAACTGGAAGATGTAGACATGTAGAAGCAAGAGCCAAAAAGTCTCCCCATGAAAGCTCTTGTATGACTGAGGCTTCCGGTGCCATAAGGAACCATGTACATGAAATTATGGAAATGTTTTCCAAACCTCTCTTTTGTTACCACTGAAGAGAGGTAAATCTTCACAAAATCATCACAAAATCCTATGGCTCTGTCTAGAAGCTCTTAAATGGCAAAAAAAAGGGAAAAGCTGTATATTCACTGAAATTGTGGTTATATATTCAAATAACAAGACAGATCAGAATGCCTTGCACATAAAATCAAGTATTTATGATTATGTGAGCTGGAAAAGGGAAATATGAAGATTCCTTTGAAAATTTCTGTATGCTAAAGATTTTTTCCTCATTCTGTGATAAACTTGGGCCTCCTGTGAGGACATCTGTCCACCACAAAATAATAGACTATATTGTCCTTATATATATGGAGATACTAATAGAGTTACAGTTACAGAATTACCAAGTAATGAAATGATAGATTTATACCTTCATCAGTTCCTGCCTGTGATGTGATCACTGGAATTGTTTTAACGCAGAAATTTTTATGCCTATGTATATAAATATATAAACCATTTTTCCTTTTTGTTTCATATCTGTACAGGAATCTCTGTGGCAGTAACTAGCACAGTATCTGACTCTACTACATTTAATAACAGATATATCAAATACAACTTCATTGAAAATCTTGAAAAGCAAGAAAATTTCCATTAAAAATCTTTTATTTCTGTAAAATGTATTTTGAACAAAATAATTGTTTATTAAAAAAAATTGCTGACTACTTTTTCATGAAAATAAAAGCTGAAATAGTCAACACTTTCAGACTTCAGATTCTTGACACATATCCTAAAAAAAACTAATTAAAAAGGTTAAAATTATTCAAATAAAAAAATCCCCACTAAGTCTGCTTCTCTACCGTTCGCTCAGAGAAGTAGTTAAATTGATTTCCAGGTTAATCTGAATGGAGACTTTATATTGCCACTGTTTTTAATTCTGAATGCTGACCTCAGTAAAAATAACAGTTACTCTTAGCAGCAGTTTCAAGTGATGCTTTCAACAAGTAAAAGACTTACATGCTGAAACAATGACATATGACACAACTTATTGAAAGATGTTTGTTTATTTGTTCATTTGCTTGCTTGCTTGCTTGCTTGTTTTCAACATTTTAGCACTCTGCATCTCTGACAGTTTATGTTGACTTTAGTCCTGCCATGTATCGTCAGAGGAAGACAAACCTTTGGAAGGAGAAGATAGATTTCTTCCTCAGATAAGAGGAAAGAGAGAATGTTAGAGAAGAAAGATGAAATGCAGAACTTACACTTGAATGTTTAACATTTCACAAATCAAAATCACATTTTTTCTTGACTTCTGCCATTTCCCTTCAGATATGGGTGAAATATTTCCTTTTATTCCTTGCCTCAGATCACTTGTATACATTTTCTTTGGAATGGTTGGTGGAATCATTTAATACTGCTTAATTTATTTGCTTTGGAAAAAAAGAAAAACAAACCAAAAAAATCCAAAAGGAATAAAACACATTTTATTCTTTTAAATTTCTTTTACTAAAAAAAGTAAAAACTTTTCAATATTATACCAATTTATTATGCTTTATTCCTTTCCCAGCATTTTAATCTCTGTTATGCTCTATGAAAACTAGCACATCTCTACATTTCCTTCTGGGTGATTGAGTCAATTCCAATCTCTCCACTGACCTCATTTGTGAAAGCTGTAGCATTCTTTCCTAGTGATCACTTTTATGGGATAAAGAACATCAATTAAAAATCAAGATCAGGGGGACAAATTAGCACAATAGCAAACACAAACTTTGATTACTAAAGAATTCAAGATGAAAGTATTAAAATTTCACGGTCATTTAGAACAGTTTGGTTCTGTCCTAGAACAATTGCTCAGTAAATTTGAAATTGTTTTTCTCTTAACATGGATCATATAATAGGTTAGTTGTGGTTTATTACCTCTTTCTATCTCAAAATGACATTTAAAAAAATATTTGCATATTATGAAAACAAATGTCATGCTCCCTCTCTGTCACCTTCTCTCTTTTTCTGTCACAATAAATATTTTATAATCACAGAAGATATTATTGTATTTTCTGGTGGGTTACTGTCTCTGCTGGAGTTATTCTCATTTGTCCTTATAAACTCTGCTTGCAAAGTCAAAACAACTGAGGAAAAACTCTTATTAATACTGCATAATCTTTACCAATTTTACTGTGAAACTAATTTTAAAATTTGATTTAGAATCAATTAACTTACTCATGGTAGGATTATTCACTTAAAGTGGTTATTTTTGACTCGCTTTTCAATGTGTGAAAGTTCCATTTTCTACCTTAGGTAACCATATATATATGGCTGAAGCCAGAAAGCAGGACACTTACTCATGCCTTTAGTTATTCCATGATTGATAATTCATCCATTTGTATAAAAAACTGAAAAGAAGACAAATCTGTTTTCATTTTGGTTTGGTCCTACCAAGTGACTTCTGAGAGATCAAAATGGCACCAAGTAATACAATGGTGTTACAGCTGACTAGTAAGAATAATAGCATTTTTAAAATGTTATTTCCAGAAGGCTAATATTTCACAAGTAATTTCCACAGGAGTTCATGTTGTCACAAGGGAACTCTAAAATCCATTATACAAGTGGAAACACAGCAGTGATTTCCAGGAGTGGTAGGTCAGCCACCACCCTTCACGACCAAGTAATAACTTATGTACATATTCTTCTTGCACAAAAAAACCGAACAGTTTAAATTTCTAAATAATAACAGAACTTCTTTTTTCTAGCTTTGCTCCATGTTTCCATGTCAAGAAAATGTCTCCTTGGTTCGATACTGAGATTTAATTTGGGATACTATGAAACATCAAAAGCCTCTTTCTACAGTGAAAACATTTTCCTTTTTATTTTTTTAACAGGCAAAAAGAAATAAAATGATAGGATCATTGCTACTGTAGACAACTTGCACCTTATCTGTTTCCCTAAAATTTGTCTATTTTATTGAGTACTTCAAAGACCTCCTCCTTTTAGTTTAGTTTACTTGATGCCTTGGAGTGGCTACCTAGAACAAAGGCTAGACAGAATTAGAGAATAAAGTAAATATTTATTAAAGGCCTACAATAGGTGCACCTTGGGCAGTGCAAAAGCCTCACAGAGGATGGATGATGGTCACGAGTTTTTCAGGGAGATATAAATTTGCTCTATTTGCATATATCAGGGATTAATTGTCCAATTACAGCTTCAGGGAATGAAGTCATATTTCCCCAGCTTGTTCTTCCTCCCAATTCACTTTTGTTTATACTTTTCAGGGCCTGAGGCCGAGGATGACCTTGGCTCTCAGCCTGGAAGGATTGTTTTATCTGACCGAAACATGAAGAGAGCTTGCTAACACTCTGTATGGAGTTCAGAGTTAGACACTATGTAGCACAGGATCTGAAAAAGTACAAGCTAAAGACTTAAGGCATCATTCTCAAATATTAGGTTTGCAGTAAAACCTCAGAACGCCTGGATTTAATATTTGTGATCTCTTGTTCCTCCAATTCTTCTAATGCCAACCACAGAAAAATTATAAAATTGTATGTATGTGTCCATCCTGCACTTTAGCAAGTGGGCTACCAAAAACCATCACTAACAGGTACTTCTGTGATTATATTGATCTATATGAAGCTGTAAAAAATTAGTACAGTAATCAATTATATAGTCTCAATCAATATTATCTAGCAATAAATAGCAGCAAAACCAAGGAGGTGTAAACTTTTCTTCTACAGCAAAACCCTCAAGGTGTATTACAGGTTACTACAAATTTATTGTTCATGAATAAACTTTATCACCAATATAACAGCACGTATCCTCAAGTGTGTGCAGTGTGGGAAGTTCCCAGAGACACAAATTCAGCTTTGGATAAAAATTTAGTCCTTATCAAATCATTGATCTACAACATGACATGGGACATTGCCACTTCAAACAGTCATTATATGCTGTTAATTTTTATTTTACACCTGTCATGATGCTTTCTATTCTTTCAGACCCAATTTATATTCCCAGATTATTTCCACATTTTCAGAAAACAAGTTGTCATTACAATTCCTTGATTTTTCACTTTTTAGTGGTATCTGAGGATATCTCTGGTATCTAGGTAACCCAGGTGTACTTCAGAGAGGCCAGCTGTACTTTTCAAGTTTCTGGCTCTCAGGCCTAGTCCTGGTCTCACAGATTCCAGGTTGGGAGACAACTTCTCTGTCACCATTTCTCAGTTTACATTTCCTTCTGTTCAGTACATTTGTCTTTCTAACAGGCCAAATTTAAGGCTGTTTACATCAATCTCATTTAACCTATTTAGTGTCACCTCCCTGTAAGTACATCATTGACCTTCAGTTCAACATTTTATTTAGCATTTTTCATTTCCATGACCTAACATGCAACCTTAGGAAGTCTTAGCAAATAGTGCAAAAATCTATTATTTGAAAATGTAGACCCACATTTGGTATTTAAACAATATAATTGATGGCTTGAATTTTTCATACGGAAATCTAATTTTTAAAATAAAGTGTTTCAAAACATATTTCTATGAGTTGTTAAAACATTGTTGTGCAAAAGAGTAGCGTGATTCATTCAGTGTATTCCTTCCTGGTATTTGAAGGGTAGGAGGTTAATCACTTGTTTAATGGATCTTCAATCATTCTGCATAGAAAACTTGAAGACGTGTTCCATTTGTTACTATATTAATGTCTTTCAAATGTATCTACTGCTTGTTCTGCATACACCTCCTCCTTGTTCCTTCCAACAAAATTCTGGGTAAACAGAAATTGTTGAGTATATAAAGCATGCAGCATATTAAAAGTAAAATATCTTGCACTGGATGTGAGTGAAAAGGTTCCTCAGAGTACCTGAATGATAAGTTTGATATAGTCTATATTCTCTTTTATCTGCATAATGGCTTATAACTTCAATTTTTGGTGGAACATTGACTCATGCCAATAATTGTTCCATATTCTCCTCTAACATGTGTTCTCATGATAAGAAATGTGATAAGTACCAACACAAAATGTTACTCTTCAATTTCTAATTTGATGACAGGAAAACTTGGCTGGAATTACAGTCACAGCCAGAAAAAAAAATTACACTTGGGACAGGGAGAGAAAGCTCTCTGGATGAGGGAAAGCCTCTAATTTTAAATATTTACACCTTTTAGCAGCTGGGGTTTTATGAAGACTGTCTGTACCAGCAAGTGGTAGCTTGTCTCCAAACAGCATGAATGCTTTGCTATGAACTGAGATTTCTCAGAAAAGATGGTTGCCAGAGGTCCATGATCAAGGGCTTTGAATTATCAAGTCAAGAAAGATGCCAGAATCTCTACTGATGTCTACTGACTCACCTGCACCAGGTTCACCTCAAAGACTGTGAGCCTGGGGCAATCTGAGGTCAGACAAGGACAATAGGAAGAAGACACCAAAATTAGTGAAGATGAATCAATCCTGTGACTTAGAAACAATAAGAACTTGAATTTAGCTCTCATATAGGAGTGATCTTACCATTTTAAGCTATTGCTCTCTGGAGTTCCTGTTAAGGTTTGATCATAAATCCTATTCTAGTAAAGAAAACCTATTAGAAGTTTCAACCAGACATGCTTGTTGTCAGCAGCTCCTCTTCTGAAAAGACAGCACAATCTAAATGAGAGACATTTCTGTTTTCAAATCTCAGTAAGATCCCTGCACCTTTCCCCCAAACAAAAGGGAACATGCAAAATTACAGGGAATGAATGCTCAAGATGGCAGTGTGGTTTTCTTTTCTGAAGAATTTTTCCCCTAGTAGTCACAGAGAATGATGTGGAACATATTTCTCACAAGGTTTACCTGATAATTATACTGCATCCATAACAGTACACACAAATGGTGTTGCATTATTCATGTGAAAAGCACATTTCTTGTCTTGCAGAGTACTAGCTTTTATTTAAAAATACTATTCTTTCAATTATTTATCTCCTGTTGTTATGTTTCATCCTTATTAGTCCACAGAAATAAATCCAAGGACTGTCAGTGACAGTAGCAACACAGCAGCTGAAGAACCAGGAGGTTCATTTTTGATTCAAAAATTCCATGTCAGACCATTGAATCAATGAAAAAAAAGGGCCATGTTTTCAGTAATGTCCCTGTTGAACAGAAGGTACCTTGGAACTGAAATTATCTGGCTAGAATTTGACACAAACCTGTGAGCAGACATTTCATCCAAGATTTAAAATCACTAACTAATCTTTTTCCTGCTGAGTCTGACCCTAATCTTGTATTCTAGGCATGATGAGGAAGACTGTTACTCTGCATGTCCTCTCTGGGCAAGTTTTCTTACTCTGTAGTTGTCTAAGAAGTTAATAACATGTTGTGCTCTGTCCCAGAGCCTATGCAGAAATTTAACTCTTAGTCACTTGGATCAGAATCCTATCTGCAGTAATTCAGCACATTTTCATTGCAGTGAAGCAACGTTTTATGAGCAATTGTTAACTAGGTGTCAAGAAAGAGTGTTCACACAGAACTGGTCTCTTTATGCTACACATTGGCTAAACAGATTTATTTGTTTTCTTTCCCATAGTACATTTTTCTCTCTGACATTCTCACATGTGGACTTTACACTGAGATTGTTCAGCTAGCACACTGATGGAGAATTTTGCAAGCTTTGATTTTTACCTGCAATGAACTAAATAAAAAGGTCATAACCTGATTCTTATCAATCTCTTTCTTACCTTAGCAATAAAAATCATACACATTTTCTATCTCATTCATAAAAATATACCTTGGAAATTCCCATTAAAATTACCAAAATTTTTGTTGCATTTTCAAGAAGAAAAAAGACAATGAAAGCAAAACCTAGCAATGGAAGTAGCATGAAAGAACAACACTTTCTCTGATCTTTTGCCTTTTAGAGTTACCTAAGTAAAGGCTAAGCAAAACTTTAAAATTTTATTTCTGTAGTTGATCCTTGTTTAATTAGAGCATGAATTCTAAAATGGCTGAAGATGACAGTGAGACCATAAGAAGTGTTATTTCATTATATAATTAGGGATAATTACAAATTTTCTTCCCTTAAAGTTGATTCTACCCTGGAAGAGACTGAGAATGGAATATTTGTTGCATCTGCCATGTAACTATGGCTACAAGAAATTGCTCTGTTTATGGGTGATGTTTTTAAAAGCTATTTCTACCAATTTAGGCTACATTTCTGAAAACTGGGTGTTTTTTAATAAGAGCTGGAAACACTCTAAATGACAAAGGTTCATCTACCTTAGTATTTTGTCTTGTATCAAATGTACTATTTCAAGCACATCACTTAGTTTTCACACTCATTTTAGTACACTTCACAGAGTAGTCTCAGAATGCACTATTTGAACTTCCTTGGGATGCAGGTAAATCAGATGTTTTCCAGCAACACACGTGGAACAATTCCACTGCTCATATCTATCAAAAAAAAGGCTAGAAACAGCAGTAGTAAAACTCTCTGTAATTCTGATAACATGAATGCCATGTCATTAGCACTAACATTTTGTTCTCCGGACGATTTTATTGGTTGGCACTAATTTTCCTCATTGCCAGGTCAGAAGTAAAGCAGGCATGCAATTTCTTAATGGACCAGTCTAACTTCAAGGGAAGAAGAATTGTGTCTTTTATATGAAAGCATATAAGTTTTAGTAGTGGCCATCTCCCAGTAACACAATGGGAAATGCTGATCATGGGGTTTTTTTCCCTTTATCAGAAATCTTTATATTTGAATAATACAGTACTTTGAAATAATTTCCCAGGCTCACTCCATTGGATGACTAACCACCTTTCATATAATGAAGCAACACTATTTCCCCATAAAACCCAAACCCAAAACCCAACCAACAAGAATAGTGGTGTTGTTGTTATTGCTGGTAGTAATTATTCTTGTTTCTGTATTCATTACTCAAACATGTTCCTGTACTGGCCAAATTCCTGAAATGTTCTATGCTGACTTTGTGTATAAGCTTTTTTTTTTTTTTTTTCTTTTTTGGTGGGGGGAGAGAAAGGGTTGTGCTGTGTTGAGTTGGTCAGGGCTTTTTGTTTGTTTTCGTCTTTGGTAATTTTTATTTTCCTGATTTTTATTCTGATTGCTCCATGAATATTCTGTTCTGAAAATATACCTGCAGTCACTAGTCACTGTCAAAAACTAGCACGTTTTTATTTTTAAAAAGTACTATTGCTAAGTCCTTTATACTGCTGAGCACAAATGAATCCATCCTTCTGTGCAAACATTTTATCACTCACACAGTTTGACAAAACCTGGCTAATCCTATAATGTATCTTTTGGTGCTAAATCTAACCTTCTCAAGTCGTAAAAATAATAGTGTTTACTTCTTTGTAGAATGACACTTGAAACAGTTTGTTATTCTTAAGAAATTTCCAAATACCTATTTTGTTATAACTTACAAGAACTAGAAGTCTATTTTTCAGTAATCAAACTCCATTCACACAGAACTAACCCACTTTGAAGTATTTGACAGAAAGATAATTGTAAAGGTAGTTTGGCCCACTTGCAGTAATCTGGGAGGGTTTTTTTGAGGCTGTAATTAATCCAGTCACAGTCTTCTGTGTTTTTCAAAATCAAGAAAGAAACATGAAGAAATCTTTCTCAGGTTTTTTCATTGCTCAGAGAATGAAGTTTTCTTCACTTTAGAAGAGAAGAAATAGTAGATTACTAGCAAAAATGGCAGGATGCTTGAAGAAATGACTTTTCATCAAAATACACTGAGGATAAATTGATACTCATACTCAACAAGGTTTAAGAGAGAAAGTGTCTGAGGCTCAGATCAAAATCCCTATATCACTTCTCATGAAAGAACTGAGTGAAAACACTGGGTTTCAGTTGTTTGTTTTTATTAATCTGGAGGTGTACACTTCAAATATATTCTATTTCATGAAAATATAGGAATGTTAGTTTGTACTGGTTTGGTTTTTTTTTAGGGGGGGTAGGGATGAAAACAAAACTAAACAAAACAAAGTAAAACAAAGCAAAATAAAACAAAACAAAAAAACAAAACACAAAAAGCTTCAAAACAAACACTTTCTTGAAACAGTGAAAGGAAACACAGTTTTCATTCTCTGGCCAGTTCTAATAATATATGTAATTTATTTAGTGATGTTTTTGATCCTTTAATGAAATTTCCATATAAGGATTAGACCATTGGATCAGTTTAGATTGATCTGATTTGTTATTCTGCTCCTTAAAAAAAGCCATCCTTCATATAAAAAAAAAAAAATATTTAGGTGAAAACCATAGCCTACATCTGTCCAAAACAAGTACAGCAGAACAAAGCTGAATAACAGACTCTAAACACAAAGGATGGTTACATTTCCCCTTTTTCCAGAGCTACAGAAATAAATAGGTATAGAATTAGAGACAATTACATTGTGATGATTTCATCTGTGTAGCAGACATTTAAGGTCAATATTGTAACAGTAACTCAAAAGATTTAAGTCTAATATGATATTGCTGATATGTTATTGCTTTTTTTAAGAAAGAGAAAAATGGCATTGCTGGCAAATAAATATACTTAACAATCACCGCAATAGAAATGTTCAGAGTAAATAAAAATGTGATTATCTTTCAACAGATGTAACAACAGACAAACACATAAAACACAGTTCATTGGAGAAAATCACATTATCTTCATTGCCAAATCACCTGCAAAACCACAACACATATTATAAAACAGTTTGTTGGTGTTTTTTTTCCTTGGAAAATTATAATAGCTACTTCTACACCAGCTGTTTGATACCTTCCCTTCTTGCAAATTAATCTAACTACTCATGTGGCTAAATCCTTCCCTTTCCCAAATTTACATATGCAAATGATGAACTTCCCACCCTCAAGTGGCATCTCTATTTACTTATTATTGTGTTTATAGCATCCAAAGATTGACACAAAAGTGGAGACTCTTCTGAATTTGGTTTTGTAGTAATAAAAAAGAAAATTTTTTTTTCTGCTTCAAAGGGCAGAGCAACACATGTTGGAATAGCAGAAATTAATAGAATAACAGCAGCTATGAACAAGGAATTGCATTGGCTGTGTAATCATGAGCATTTTTGTTGACTACTTAAACATTCAGACATACATATATATAGGTATATACAGATATATGTAGATATTTAATTCTTTTTTTTGTGGTAACTATAATTACATGTCATTCATGAGGGTCAAGCATGAGCAGAATAATGAGCAGAGACCTCTCTGCAAACAGTGTTTCATGCCAAATTCACTTGGTCTAAGGAGGTTAAATCAAGTGATCCAGGCTGACAGCATTCACTAGAACTCAACTGTAATAAATTTCTTTAATAGACCATATAAACTAGTATTTGAAATAGAGTTATGATAGATAGTACTAGACAACAAAACAATAGAAACCAAGTTTGGGTAAACCTGTTTCTAAGGTTAGCAGGAAAAAGGAAGATATAAGTTAAGAGTACTGTGTTCAGTTCTGGGCACCTCACTAGAAGAAAGGCATTGAGGGGCTGAAACACACCCAGAGAAGGGCAGCAGAGCTGGGGAAGGGTCTGGAGCACAGGTCTGCTGAGGAGCAGCTGAGGGAGCTGGGAGTGTTCATCCTGGAGAAAAGGAGGCTCAGGGGAGACCTTACTGCTCTCTACAACTGCCTGAAATCAGGAGGCTGTAGAGAAACAGGCCTCTCCTTCCAGACAAACAGAGACAGAACAAGGGGAAATGGCCTCTTCGTGATCCAGTGGAGGGTTAGGTAGGATATATGGAAAAAACTCTACCCTGAAAGAGTGATTAAGTTTTGGAACAAGCTGCCCATGGTGGACCCACCAAGGCTGGAAGTGTTCAAAACTGAGTAGACATGTCAGTTCATGATATGATTTAGTGAGTAAGGTGGTATTCAATCAAAAGTTTGACTTGATGATCTTGGAGGTCTTTTCCAGCCTCAGTGATTCTATGTGGACAGTTGTGAATTGTTCTCATGACTGTTATTGTTTGCTCCAAATAAAAAAAAAAAAATCAATTCTGCAGAGTTACTGTCTTCATAGCATTCAGGACTTCTGAAGACTGTGTGTGTGAACCAATGGAGCAGGAGCCAAAGAGATGGATTATCAGGGAAAATTATGGTGTCAATAAAGACAGAAAGAACCCCACAAAAATGTAAACCAAGAACTTTTTGTAATAAATACCATCAGTGGTTTCTTTCTTGCAATGTTAAATTTAACTTCCTCAGGAAGTCTCCAATATAAAACGTGGGGATGGTTGGGGGGCTAGAGGTTATGAAGCTAGGGTTGGGAGGGTTCAAACAGCTGTAGAAACAATACTGAAAAAATGATCAAGACAATATCAGCACTCCCATAGCACTGGAGAGAAAGACTGGAGGGGAGACTTACATCAGACAAGCAAAAGAGATACATATATTAATGAGGACTTTCCTTTTATTTATGAAAATAAAATCATGATGTACAGTTGCATTAAGGCAGAAACTACTTCTGATGTGGATTATGTGAGATTCTCTGTTGTGAGGCCAAAGGTTGAGACTACCTTGTGTGTGTTTTTAAGAATGCAGGCAAGCATTCATGTGTTCTTCTTTAGTGATCCCATAAATAATTTCCAACTCAAATTTAAGAGTTAGAATGCATGCATTAGCAATTACAGCTGACTTGTTGAAATTTACTGAGATAACTTTAATTTTTTTTCCTTAATAACCCTTCAGACATGACCCAGGTGTAAAAAAATGAGTTAAATTACTTTTACATCTGGATGTCCTAGTCCAAAACTGAACAAATGAAACAATTGTAATTGCTACTATCCTGTATTACTTGGCATAAAATCCTCTGAACATTGAATCAGTCAAAAATGCTCTATGGGAGATGTCATTTATTGCCAGTTAAGTATTCTAGGCCTTGTAAAATATTTAGCAGTAGATGCACTGCAGCACTCACCCATCAGGTCCCTTCTGTTCAGGCATGCAGAGAGAAGCTTTTCAAGCAGAATACACATAAAAATATACAGAGCTAACAAGACAGTAAGCTAAAGATTAATATTGTGACCCACTGCCAGTGAGATTGCCATGGAGCCCTTGATAGCCAGGAAGTCACCTGGGAAACAATTCCCCTTGAGTTATGCTGAGACTTGGTGATGCTAAACTACCAGCTTTGAATTCTACCTACCTTTTTCCACAGCATATTTCATGTCTCTATTTATTCCCCCTGAATCTGTAAGGACCTAAATAGCCTTTCAGCAACTGGATGTATTTCTGATTTTGTGTTTTTCCACTATGCCAGACTTCAGCCTTCTCACCTCACACTGCAACTATAATTTTATCACCAAAGCTGAGCCACGGTCGAAGAGTTGTGTGGCATCAAACTAAACCTTTGATCACCAGGACTTGAATTATGGGGAAAAAGATTGCATCAAGGTTTTTTAACATCCAGGAAACAGATTTTTGCTGAAAACAATATTTTCTTAAAAGAGAAATTTCCTTTTTCTGATACTCTTTGTTGTTGCTCCCTCTAATTCTAACAAAACTCAGTAATTTCCCGCATCTCTCTCTCAGCAGTAGCTTCACCATCTCTCAAAAGCTTAACACATAAATTTGGAGCATTTTAGCAAGAAACAAGTAAAAAAAGTCGGTGTTTTTCTGAAACTGGAAGTTCATTCTGCCTGATAAAAATCTTTTCCAATTTCTAAACTGTCTTTTCCTCCATTTTTAAATTTTGCTGCTAATGCGTTTTCCTTAAATCCCTCACATTCTATGTTATTAATAGAATTATGATCTCTTCTTTTAATTCTGATTGGTTCAATTCTGAGCAGCAAATGATGAAAAACATTTAGACAAGCCTGTCCACAATCACAGTTTCCTAAACAGGTTAAATAAACTTATGGAATACTTTGTGTTCTTTCATCACTTACCTAGACACTTCTGGTCCCTTCTAGCAAAGTCATTCTGCTTCATTCCAATTTACCTTTTATTTCAAATAATCCTCCCTGGAGTTTTGTGTTCTACTCTTCAAAAAAACCATAACACACCACCCCCCACCAAAAAAAAAACCCACCCCAAAGAACCAACCAAAAAAACCCAACAAACCAATATCAGGAAAACAAACAAAAACAAGGAAAAAAAAAATCACTTCTGTGTTCCATGTTCCCTAAATGACAATATTAAGTTATGTGCACTACTGGGTAAATAAACAAACAAGAAAACCATTTTGATAAAGTTACTTTGGAAAATATAGATGGAATAATGCCAAAGTAGAGTGTTCTTCACTTAAAAAATGAGAAAAAAAGCTATAACCAGGGGAAATATTTACTACCTCTTTATCAGTAGCAAGTGGTGAGATAAGAGAAACAGGGAAATAGTTACCATGTGGGCCTGGGCATTGTGCCTTCCTGATGTGAGTAAATGATCCAAAGGAGTAGTTTGTTCTCTCTTTCTGTTTCCTTCCTGCATAGAATTTCGTTTCATCAAGTGGACAGTCACAAAGACAACCCCTTGAAATATCCCAGGGAAATTTTAAGAAGACTATGAATTCCACAATGACAGAAATGAGAAGCAGTAGAGAAGGAAATGAGACTCCTAAAATTTACAATAGAGCAACCAAATCTGATTTGTCAAAGTAAGGAAGAATAATGGACTGGTCTCCATGACTGTTCTAGAAAGGTCTTTCAAATACATAGAGTTTCATGGTCAAAAGCATTTGTTCTTGGCTTTAGCCATTTCTTTCAATATTTGTTGTTTGGGGGGGTTTTACCAATAATGAGGTACTATCCTATATCCCAAAAGGTGATTGAAAGCAAACAGAAAAATATATAATGCAAAGAAGAGCCTTAGTACCCATGTCAGCTGGAATTATACCACTTTCTCATAAGAAGCTATTCTTCCATCAATTTCTGTTTCAAAACTAATCTCCAGGATGCCTTGAGCTACGCTATTAAGATAGTATAAATTATGTCTTGTATGAGGAATACATACACTTTAGGAGTAAAAATGAAATTATACAAATGGGGCACATGCCCATCAGAATATCCAACACATTTCCAGTCTGAGACTTTGAGGGGTAATTAGGAATGCCTTCATACTGGTTTGTGATCACAAACTGGGATGGAGTGAATTACTTTATACCAGTAAATCTCACAGGGCCAAATGCCCCAGTAACTTCTAGCTATCTTACAGGCAGCATGAGCAGGCATGAAAAGTATTTTGCATATACCCTGCATGTCTGCTGCCTTATTTAAATTTAATTCAGTTTCATTAAATTGAATTAAATTCAAATTGTTTACTTTATAACTGCTAATTTATGAGTTGGCTTAAGGATGGGGATGAGATGGAAGAGGATCAGTAGGAGAATAGAAACGAGAAAAATCAGAACATTCTACAGGTTTTTTGCTTTTCAAAAATTGGCTGATGGGGACATTGTTTCCTTCTTTTTCTTGTATCCTACCTGCAAAAAGAAAAGAACATATGTTTTATTCAAAGCAATTTCCACAATCCTTTCTAAAAACAAAATATTTTTTCACAAGTATATTTTGCAGTTTGGTATGAGTTAGAATTTAATTCATTCATCAAAAATAAATCTCAAGGGAATACATTTGCCCACTTTATTCTTGTTTAAAAGTTGGATTGTTTTTTGGGGTTTTTATTTGTTGGTGGAGGGTTTGAGGTTTTTTTATTTCTTTTCATATTATTACGGCATGGTTTGTATTGAAAAGACACCTTTAAAAGTAATCTTATGTTCTCTCAATTCTTTTTCTTGCACAAAATGAATAACTAACACTGTTTAAACTGAGTGCTTCCAACTCTGTCAGTTATGTGAAGAATGCACATGCATGTAAACAACTCTAACCTCACTGAAGAGTTAGTGCCTCACTTCACCTCTGTGTTGGGCTGCAGGCTGAATAACGAATGTGATGCATTTTATAGCTGTTCCAAAAATGGAGTTTGTTACAGAACTACAGAGGATTTTCAGAGAGACCACATATCATTGTTACAAGGCTTGCTAAGATCATTGATTGCTTAAGCTTAATTGTGTGTATGCTGCTTAAATTTTTAAATATATTGCTGAGCAGAACAGCAACTCAGAGACATAGCATATTATATGTGTTCAGTTTGAAAATTATTTTGTGCTTGCAGGTCTCGTAAGAGCCAATGCGCTTGAACTCTGCTTGGCAGAGGAGAAAACAAAAAACCTTAATTCAATTATGTTATATTTGGACATTAACTCAAGAAGAGTATCTCCCAAAAGACACTTTTAATGTCTATGTCCAGGCAGCCCTAGCAGAGAAGACTGCATTAAGAGAGATGTAGTCATTTGAACATTGGCTTAAAGGTTATCCCTGCTGTTTACAGAGTCTCATGGTATCTCTCTGTCTTCAAAAATGTTCTAGTCCCTTATTAATGCAATTAAACAACAAAGGGTACATTTTACCATTTAGGCACTAAGTTTGCAGCTGCCTGTACTGACTGTGAGTAGGAGGAGCACAGGCTACCACGGGCACCAGGCACTTGCAGCTGTCCAACATCTGCTTGCACCATTCAGCCTGCAGTCCTTGTTGCACACTCACATGCTCTCCTCCAAATGCAAATCTGTGTGTAGCTGCAGGCAATTTAAAGAAGCAAGGTTCATCATGACAGATTTCTTGTCCTGGTTTGTTGTTGGATTTCAAGATACTAGGTATTGTCACATGCCAGAACTAATTTTGAGTAGGGATACAGAGTTTGAGTATTGCAATTTTCAAATGCTTAAAAAAGACATTTGTAGAAAAAAAAACATTTTTAGTAATATTTAGCTTTAGAAAAACAAAGTTCTATTTCTTACTTCAAAGCAAGCCTCCAAGACTGGATAAGAACAGTAGAATTTCCCTCTCTCTTCTTCTGCTTCATAATTTATATCAACAAATATTTCATAGTATAAACAGCTTAACTAGTCATTCTTGATATAGATAAAAATTGAGGAAAATTCTTATCACATAGAGCAAAATGAATCAGTCTTAGGCCATTGGCATGTGTCTTAAAATTGATGGCAAAGAGATTTTACCACGATTTATTACTCAGAATGATTGAGTTGTTTATAACAAATTATTTTCTGATGTAAATATGCATATTTACATTCCTAAAAACAGTTCTACCTGCGTATTTTCACATACTACTTTCAATATACTGTTTCTAAAAGCTTGCAAGCTTTTTGAAAAAGGAAGTATAGATCATGAACAGTATCTTTGTAAACCTGGTTGAAAAGTTGAGCAACATTCGTAAGTTGTTTCCAATATTTCACATTTATAGAACCAGAACAATTTGACAAACTTACTTACTTCTTGCACCTACCCTCCACATTACTCCTGTAGTTGAATCAGTCACATTTTGTCTTCTATGGGAAAGCATTATGGGAGAGACAAAAATCATCAGGATTACAGGAATGAGAACATTATAAGATAGAAGACCCTCTTCCAAATGCTGTGAGGCTTTCAGTAGCTAACTTCATTAGATTAAATTATTTTTTAGAAGACAGTGACTACTTCTAGAAACCTGGTTACCTATTATGCACAATGAGCTTTACATTCTTCTGCCCAGTGTACAATTATTTAAACTTGGGGACATTTGCTGTGTCTTGCTACTCCTGGCAGTGTAAGAGACAATATAAAGCTATAGAGGACCACATAAGCAAAATATGTTTTACCATCAAGCCAGTAAATAAAAAATTCCCTATTTTTGTGTGTTTTCTTCAGAAGATTGTGAGAGAAATAATCAGCTGTTTGAGAGTATGACTTTGTTGAAGCTATCTCTGAATTATTTGTCTTATTTATTTAATTTGAGAATGGTTAAAATAACAGCATTTAAAAATTAGGACCCAGTATACACAGTTTTATAGCTCTCTACTAATAAATGCACAATTTGCATGCAAGATTGTGTGCTCTCTAAGCAACTGAGATTCATAATCACTCAGACAAGAACTAAAACACCAGCCTGTTTAAATATGCCACATTAAAAGAAAAGGCTGTTGACAGCAATTCCTCCTGTAGCTCAGTATATGAAATGTGACAAGGAAATAATCTCTATGGTGGAAAAAAAATGAAATTAAAATGAAATTGCATGAAAAAAATAAATCCAAGGGAATATTTTTTATGAAAATCCTAAGAAAAAACAGATCTCTATTCCTTCAATTCCATAAAAGGTTTATCTATTTATGACTGAGCAATTTTGCAATCACTGAAAACAAATTGTTTAGCTAATAAAACAATCACCCTTTCCAGATGAGATTTGTTTAGTAGTTGTCACTTAATCTGCAAATAAAGCTCCTAGATAGTTATGATGTTGTATTCAGTGATATCAAATGACTTCAATAGTGATTTTTATCTCCAGAGCCTTAAAGATATTAAATCTCATCTCTTTAAAATTTCTCTCCATTATTAGGGGAATAACACTGTGACTGCATTTTTAAACTGAGAAGTAGCCATTCAACTACTATTTTGTTGAAATTGTTCAACATTCTTGTTTAGATAACAACAGATTGGTTTAAAGTGGCTCTTTCCAAATTTGATGATGAGAATTGAACAAACACATGGTCACACTACAACTTGGACTAAACAAGGTGGTGAAGGACAGATAATTTATTTCCAGATTATCTACTCTGACAGTGAACCAGGTGCATTTTATTAACAGAAAGAGTCATTGTACATTTGGAAGGTTTAGGGGTTTTTGTTTGGTTTTGGTTTGGGTTTTTTTGTTTGGTTTTTTTCAGGAGGGAGGTTAACAAACATTGCACAGATGGGGTTGAGGGGAGTACAATAATCTTCTCAGTCAGTTTTACTAAGATTCTGCACCCTGAGTTTAGGTTTCTGGATGGGAGTTTCAGTTATGCTCCTGCATATCTTTCCTCCCCCTGCTCCTGGTGGAGATCTAATCGTGGCTGTCAATAGATCCTAGAGGAAAATATTCATCTATATACTGGAGGATACCTGAATAGCCACTTAACCAAATGCCTTTTGGATAAATTGAGCTCCTCTTTCACTGATAGTATTGGAACCATCGAGACTGTACCCACTTCTACCCACACCTAAATCCAGCTTTCCACATGTGAAGGTGAAAGTCAAAGAGGAAACAGTTCTGTAATCAGATAAACCCTTCCTCATCAGAATACCTGAACATCAACAGTTTCCTTATCAGTATTCTAGTGATGGTGCCAGTTAGGATGATGCTTCAGTTTTCGGTGGCATTGACACCATTAAACCCTGGAGAAGCAATTTAAAACAAAAAAATATCACTTACTACACATATCTAGAATGTATTATTATGCAATAAGTCATCACACTCAACACAAAGCAAATTGTTTAAACCATCTATCAGCGTGTCATTCATTGTTAAACAAACTAAAAGTACTTGAACATGTAAATATTGATTAAATGATCCATGTTTCACATCTGGTATAGTCAATGATCTTTTATTTTCAGTAAGAAATATGTATTTCTTTTTGTGCTTTAATACGTGGTAGTAATAATTCTTATAGTCTAGGTAGTTAATTTCCACAGGTAAGTTCCATTCAAATGAATTATGTTGATTTACATTTAAATGAATTCTTTGCTTTGACTGCAATAAAATTTCAGTCCAAATTTCAGCAATCTAAATTCTTTTTTGGCAAGTGGTAATGATTTAACATACAGTTTAGTCTGATATTTTTCAATCAAGTAATTGGGAACTAAAAATTTAAATATTTATAGATAAACTGCTAGTTAATATCTGTTCTTCACAGATGCAATTTCAACACAGGAGATATTTAGTAGTAATTTTTTTCCAGCATTTCAGAGCAAATAAAATGCATCTGTTGCTTTGATACAAGTATTAGCATGTTAATGAAAATTGATGTATCTTTAGCTAGAATATCTTTCTATTCTTAATAAGAAATGGAAAAGGTATTGGAAAGGCTACAGCCAAAGAAAAAGTCACCAATATTTCTAATGCTGACTTGGAATAAATAAATGCTTATTTTAATCTTTTTAAAGAAAATCTTCAATATGAAGTCAAAATCAGGCTGTTACAAAATTTCCTGAGAAACTGTTTTAAGTCTTGAGAACTTCTGTCTAGAAAAAAAAATGAATTCTGTTCATGTAAATTTTGTACATCTGTTTGTATAATCTTGGAACAATAGAAGAGATCAATCAAGTAATTTATGTTAACTTGACTCTGCATTTGTTGTACATATGAGGAAAGGAAAAAATTCATTTTAATAATTTCATAAAGTCATTATAGAGGGCTTCCTTGCCTGCATTTATAAACAGTTATGAATGACAAAGTCTTTTATTAATTATGGTTTCAATAGGTTTTTAAAAGTAGATATCAAAATAATCTACTAGCTTTACTTATAAAAGTTATACAAATGGATTCCTTTCAATACCTAATCAATTTAAATGCCATACATCATGATGCCTACCTACCTCTGTAATTCTCTGAAAACCTCATTATTTTCAAACAAAGCACACAAAAGAAATGGAGGATTGCTAAGTTGGCAAATATCTGGGGAAAACGTTGCTTTGAGGCCTAATATTGTCAATATACGAGTAGCATATTTTAGGAGTAATGCATGTCTATCTTTAAAGGGAAAGAATTCTCATGTACATATGTGGATTTTTAAACATTCAAAGACTTATCCTTTATCATAATCTGAAAGTGCTGTTCCTGATGAATCTTCCTTAGCCATGAAGATGTAAAATTTTTTGCAATAATTTGTAGCTGATTTGTCAGATATCTTTGTTTTTCACTTGTTTTGTGCATTGAGAGAATCCATTGTTCACACAAAGGTGTTTTAAATCTGTTTTGCTTCATTTCACATTTGCCTTATGAAAATCATAAGCTTATGTTTCCATGTGCATGGGCCAGAAGAATATGTAATACATAGTTCGGCAAATAATTTGATCTTATGACCAGTATTAGAAGAAAATGTTACATTTACTTGAAACTATTATGAATCTTGCATGTGTGTCTAAGATTATTTTAATATTCTATTTAAAATAAAAGGTAAGTGTTAATAGACAAAATATGTTGGGATTTTCAATTAATTTTCAGGCTAGTATAGGGTAGAAAGGGCTTCTGTTAATACTTAAAATGAAAGGAAATCACCTTGAGATATCTTTTCAGTAAGTACCCAATTGCAAGTACTTCTGTTCTAGACCAGAAAATTGTAAGTAAGATAAATATATAGTAGAAGTAATACACATTTCTATTTCTACTTTTATTAATCAGAATGCATGCCAGTATTTTGCTCTTGAATACCTCATATTTATGCATTAGTCTACTGGATTTTTTAAATGTCTGTATTACATATTCTTATTCTAATATAGCTTCAGATAGAGGAGGATATGATGCATTTCTTTTCCCTGATGACGTATTCACCCAGACAACCAGGCTCTTCAGGCAATATTTTGGTGCCTGACTGAAGTTGACACCTTTTCTTATTCACCACTGGAAGAGATTCAGATGCAATACAGACTACATTGGTTATACTTCATTGACTATATTGACTTTTCCTTCACCATCCTGTGCAAATGAGAGTTTAATTTCAAAATAGGAGTGCTAAATTTGCATTGTAAAATTTCTCTGTTTAACAGAAAAGTCACGTGTCTCCTTCCTAATCAACAGATTATTAATATAAATCTTCTCTATAAACTACTTCTTAATTATTTATATTTCTTCCGGAGTTAACTGTTTTCATAAACCTGTCTGCATATTTTCTTAAATCGAAATTCCAAAGACATGGGGATATAGTCAGTATTTTTAATCTTAAATACCATTTATATCTTGTTTAAACTACACGTTTTTCTCCTTTTTTTAGGAAGCTGTTGCAGACTAGCAAGCACTTTGAAAATATCTTATTGCCCTTTGTACTGATCACGGATATGAAAGAAAAAAATAAAACCTAAACTCCCTCACTTAGTTATGTAAAATCAGATCCCTAGACATGTCAAGTTGATTTAGATAATTATGAAAGTTGATCCCTCTTGAGTTACTCAAATATGGCATAACATTTCAAATTATAAAGCATATGTGAAATGTAGTTTAATAAAACTAAAAGAGTTATACTGTATCTTTCTTTCTAATTTTGTTTTGCCTCAGATAAAAATATGACTGCAAGTTTAAATCAAGTATTTGCTCTTGGCTTTACAAAGCCATAAGCTTCTGTTTCAAACTTACATCACTTCTCTGTACTTCAATCCAATTATACTTCTAAAATAAATGCATAAGGCAGTAGGTTACTTTTTCACACAACTCTAGCTGATATAGCTCTGAGAATGGGAATAGACTCGGTGTTAGGAAGAAATTCTTAATGTGAGGTTGGTGAGGCACAGGAACAGTTTTCCCGAAAAAGCTGTGAATGCCCCATTCCTGGAAGTGATCAAGGCCAGGTTGGATGGGGCTCTGAGCAATCTGGCCTGGTTTAAGGTTTCTCTGTCCATGTCAGGGCATTTGGAAGTAGGTGATCTTTAAGGTCCCTTCCAACCCAAACCATTCTATGATTCCCCAGGGAAAACTTTTTATAATCTTTGTTCAACCCTGAATTCATTTGAACAGAAAGTGGTGCAAGGATTGAGCGAACTGAGACTCCCAGCTGGGTGCATCCAGCTCTTGCCACATCCAGCAGGTCTGAGTTTATTTGTCTCTGTTTTAAGCATCCTATACTGTTGAGAAACACTTTCATCTGTGAAACTCCCTTTCATCAGGATGTTCCTAGTCCCTTTTCTTCCAATGACCTCCCTCTGGGAATGAGTCAGTATGATCACAGAATCATTAAGGTTTGTAAACACCTCTAAGAATATCAAGTCCAACCATATATGTAATACCACTGATATCCTCACCACTAAATCATGTTCCCGAGTGCCATATTCAAACATTTTTCAACCCTTTCAGGAATGGTAACCTAACCACCTTCCTGGGCAGTCTGTTTCCATGCTTAACCACGCTTTTAGTGAAGAAATTGTTCCTAATATCCAATCAGAATCTCCTGCGGCACTCCTTGACAACCGCTTGGCTTAGAGTTAAGAGATTTGCACATGATTTGGTTACTGCATCTAGGTCCTACAAGTTCACCTTAATGACAAAACCACCCTCCTATCTAGGTTAACCCCATCTGCTTAGCTCTAATTCGTTTTCTGACAGCTTATTCAGGGGGCAGAAGGTGGTGGCTTATCACACAATATTCAGCTGGCAAAAGTCAGTTATGTCATAGTCAAAAAAATGGTAACTGCTGCAATTGAGGCTGAGAAGCACAGAATGGCAATAAAATTGTTGAGCCCTATTTTAAAAGGCTACCAATAGAAAAATCACCTTAAACCTCACTGTAACAGATAGACCTTACTCTTCTGACTATGGCAGGTACAGGTCTCAGAAATCACCTTTCCACTGGGAACTCCCAGATGATGGTAACCAGAGTGCCTGTCTTTGTAAGGACAGAGGCAAGCTGTCTTCTGGTCAGCTTGAGTCTGAGATCTCTGGATTAAATGTTGCTTCAAGACGCCCAGTGAAGAAAATCAGCCATATTTACTAGTAAAAATATTATGGGCAATTACAAGGTACATAATGTGAATATTCCCAAAACTAGCATTTCAGAATCTCTCTCCAGTCAAGTTTTTCATGCAATTCCTCAGAATATATTTTCATTTATGCTTGCTCAACATAGTACTTATTGCTCTCCTTCTTAACTTTCAGTCATATACATGTATCAAGAAACTAATCGCTAGTAATTTTCAAAATAGCTTTATTTGGTAAATAATCGTTCTGTATTGGAAAATAATTCATTTTGCGAAAATATTGGTGTAAATGTAGTAAAGAATACTACCTAAACAAAAGCGGGTCAAGAGGAAAGATTGTGTTGCAGTGAAGAGGGAGGTCAGATGAAAGAGGAATGGCAGACTGGTGAACTCAAGATAACCTTGATAGCACTTGCATGCCTACTTTATCAAGTACACCACATTGCAGCAGCCAAATGAAACACAATTTTTCAAAGTAATGCCAGCTGTAAGAAAGACCTCTCAAGGCAGTGTAAGTTTCCATATGCACATCTCTCAAAACAAGTGTCGTTGATAAGCTCTTCACATATATTACAGACTTTTTGTTCTTGGTAAATATGCTTAAAGACACAGTGAAATGTTCTTCTCATTCCTTGATTATATATAATACAGAAAAACTGAGAGGAGAGGAGAGGAGAGGAGAGGAGAGGAGAGGAGAGGAGAGGAGAGGAGAGGAGAGGAGAGGAGAGGAGAGG
>VZUI01012396.1:0-32660 GCA_013401135.1 Cettia cetti | reverse complement strand
GGAGAGGTAGACAAAAGAAGAAACAATAAAATGAATTTATTTTTTTAGTAGTTCCTAAAATAACTAATGCTAAAATATTTCCTACCAACCCTGACAGCTTATATCTGTCTTTTTGTCCTTTGAGACAGCCAGCCACAGCACTAGTTTTTAAATTCTAGCAAAAAATTCAAAGCTGTTCAAGGAGTCTTCAAGCAATAAAGTACTTACGTACAATAAAGTACTCATGTTTTCTGTATATAACTTTGTGCACAAGACTGTGCATATAATTAGTCATGCACAATCACCTATATTTACTGGAATCTGAGTTTTCCAAGACAAATGCATCCTCCTGCTTACAACATTTCTTTTCCTCAGAGACTGCACAGCAATTGCTTTTCACAAAATAAAGGTGATTTATTTCCTTGTTGCATCACTTTGAAAATGTGACTGCTTCTGGAGTGATGCTGAGCCAAATGGTTTAGGTATCTGGCCAAGAGTAAGTCTGTGAAGTTGGAGCGAGTATGAGTTCAGTTCAGTGCCAGTTCCCCAATTGCTATATTGTACCAGTTTCCCTAAGGCCTTCTTTTTACAGGGAAACATCTCTTCCTTTGCCTTGGACCTTTTAGCTGTATATCCTTTAGATAATGCTTTGTAACATGCTAAAGGTACGTTGGCACATTTCACCTGTGGTTTTGCACCAGGCCATGATGCAGCATTTTACTCAAAATCAGCCTGTGGCTGCACAGAGGTAAGCAAAATTTGTAGTCTCTATAGCAAATAGAGTTGTACCTTGAAATATGCATCCACAGATATAGTGAAAACTTGACTAGACAAGGCTTTAATCAACTTGGTATAAATTTGAAGTCAGTTTAAAGTATGAGTGTTGGACTCGATGTCCAGCTGAGACCCCTTCCCATCTAAAGTGTTATATGGTTTTTCATGGAAGCTAGACATGACAAGGAGTATGATGTGAAGTGGAATTAAAATCAGACTGTCTTTATTTGTTAAAGCTGGTGTAGAGGTGACCAGGTCACCAGCAAAAGTCATCCCAGCTCACTCACACAGACGTTTGGTGAAAGGTGGAGAGCTATGGAGTGAGGCCACTATCTGTGAGTGCTGATCTCAGCTCTGGAGCAAACAGCAGTCAACTACATTCAGACAAACAAAAGTGTCTCCATCCTGTAGATTTCAAATCTTCCTCAGTCCTACCTCAGGTGCTGAAAGCAATAGTAGTTTCCTGTTCATGACAAAGTGTACATAAGAAAGGCCTGTCTTTGTGAAAGAAGTCTTTTGACTTCTAGGTCTTGTCCTACTTTCCAAAATCTGTTTATGTCCCTCCAAACTGCCTTTGGAAGTGATTTTAGGGCTTCTGTCAGAAAAGCCAGCTGCAGCAAGACTCTCTTATATCTAAGTAATACAGCTATGCTGGAAACTCGAAAGGTGCCTCTGATTCTTGTTGCTTCATAGAGAACCTTCCCAGGGGTACTCTATCTTGAAGAGATTGGAGCAGCTCCCAGAAACTCTGTTTCCATTTCAACAGGAATCCAGAGCAATATAGAAACCATAGGTATGATTCACTTCTCCAGATTCATCTTGTCTTACTGTAGGTGTCTAAAATAGGTCAAATGAATCACAGCCTAAAGTTCCTGCTTAAAAGGCAGTCTACTTGCCTTGCTCAAATACATGTTTTCATTCCAAATGATTCTCACCAGACAGTTCTGACTCTCGACTCACAATAGGAATGGTACATGTATGTATAGCTATATTGACATATCAGGTAATCAGTATAATGAAATTAGATATTTTGATGCATTTGAAATAATAGTAATTCTTTTATGAACATTACCCAAATGGTAATTTCATAATTTCTGGGTTCTAGATTGAAGGCAGGAATGTTAGGCTTACTGACCAAATGGTGAATATTTCTCTAGAGAGCTCCAAACATCAGTGACTCACAGGTCAACAAAGCCTTCTCCATCTTCCAGATCCCAAGACCTCTCTTCTACCTTTATATTCACCATGACAGGAGATGCATTCTTTATATCCAGGAAAAAACAGCTAAAAATATGAGAAGAGGTACTATCCACCAAACTTCTAAATCTAGTAAATTCTGTCACTAGCAGGGTAACAGCCTCTCATCTTATGAGATAAAGAATAAATTCAGTTTCCTTAAGAGAAAGAGCAGTTAGCTTTCCACAGTGTTCAAAGGTCCCGTGGTTCATATTAACTTCATTCATATGCCTGGCCCAACAAATTGAATCACGCTGCACTGGTCTCATTCTACTGCATTATTTTAGCTTATTTCATAAAGAACACAGTCTTTGCTAACATTCTTTTAAAACCAGGGAATAACAGCCAACACACACACGCAGAGTTCATCTCCCTTGAAAGAAAAACACATTGTCGCTTACAAGCAAGGTTATACTCCTTGCATGGACTATCAGGAATCTACAAAAATCACAGACAAAACATTGATGCCAACGTATCCCTGGTTTTGCCCACAAGTTTTTATGCCATTGCCTCAGCATTCTGAAACATATCTATATAGGAACTAGAAAAAATTGTGAATTTTTGTGAATTTTGTGAATATCAGAACAGAATTCTCTACTTGAAATTCCATTTTGGATGCTTCAGTTATCCAACTGAAAAGCAATCCAGAGTCGGGTGGGTGAAACATGCATGTGCATGCACACACGCATATACACACACAAATAAGTACATATATATGCAAAATGGATATCTGGAAAGAGTCAGATAAGAGAAAATATCACCATAAAACAGGGATGCAAATGATTTCTGGAGGAAAAGATAAAGACCAAGATCCTCAATGATCATCAGTGTTTCACCATTTCTAAGCAGCCACCACAAAGATTCCCTTAAGTTTTGAATAATTCACTTCCTGACCTGATCCCTTTAAGGTGTTTCAAACTAAAGCAACTGAAAAAGAAATCACAATATATCCTGTATGACTATTCATTAATTCATTTATTTTTGCCACAAGCTTGTAATTTTCACTATAAAACACCAAGTTTTATAGTGATAAGTACCAAGAAATCACTATTCACTGGCCAAATGTGTCCCCATTAAACAGAGTTTATGCTAATACTGTCTCACTTAAGTAATAGTTATTCATTATCCTCGGGCTAAATTGTTTCACTGGCAGATGTCTCATCGAAACAGGTGTTCTGAGCAACCAAAACCATACAAACCAGGGGATTTTCTATTGTCATTTTCATTGCTGTTATTATTAACAATAAGCATTTACATAAACACTTCAGATGTATGCAACTCACAATTACTCTCTAGGAGTTCTTTACCCTGAAAGTTTGGTGATTCAAAGACTCTGTATCACAGTGGAAGCAATTGCTAATTGATGATAGCACAATACAGCATATGCTTTTTGATATTACTCTTATCCTGGAGCAAGTATTTGACCTTATCTCCTGCTACTTTGGAACTTCTCCTGCAAAACCTAAAGAAAAGAAAATTTGAAAAGACAGCAGTATTCTCAGTAGCTAGAACTGGGCTGGAGGGCTTTCTCATCTTTCCTCTTCTCTTTCTCCCCTTCCTCACCGTCTCTCTTTGGCTTTTGGATTTGTCTGTGCATTTGTTCTCACCAAGAGCTCTGTAAAGTCCTCACCCTCCAGAACAATGTGCTGCACTGTCCTTCTTCCTCCCTGTTGGCGGAATCTCTATACTGGGAAAAACATGAAAACCAGGTTTCAGCCCTCTGCTTTCCTGTCTGTCTGTCTGGAGTGCTGCTTGTCCTCTCCTGCCCTGGAGACAGTTCACCCAGGTCCTCAAGGGCAATGTTTGCACAACAGAGCTGGCCACACAAACATCTCAAACATTTAGCAGCCAAGCTCTAACAAGGCTGTAATGAGCACAAATTAAATGTCTGAAATGCTCAACTTGCCAAATAAAAGCAGTTTTCCACAGCAACAGTAGAATGGGGAAAGGCCGCCTCTACCAGGTACTGTAGAGTACCTGGTGCTTCTCCAAAGAGGAGTACCATCCTCCAAAGAATGGGGCCACTACAGTTTTGACAATAAAGTTTTACCTACTTGCTTCATGGCAAAATAGTGTCTTAGTCTCAGGGAGTTTTTCAATCATATTTGTCAAAACTTAAAAACCTATATGCTTATTCTGAGAAAAAAATCCCACATAGGAAAGATCAGTGCAGTCAAAGTGAGTAGACATAGAAAATAAAGATTTACAAAGGGAAGTGTCAGGAAACCCAGGTAAGTGAAGTTTCTAAAGGTGCTTGCAAAAGATCAGAAATTGGGAAAGAAATAGGAATGATAACCTGTGCTTCCAGTCTCCCTAGTGGATTAGAGAGTGCTTAAGCAGCTCAGATGCTCTGTGACAAGGCCCAGGAGGGTGTGGGCCAAGGGGTGACTGATTTGAGTCAGGATAGAAATACAGGAGCTGGATAATCCAACGCGGCTGCCTGGGTTATGCAGGGAGGAGCAAGATGGCCAAGGGAGCCAACCCACAGGAAGGCTCAGCACTCTGCAGAGCAGCAGAGCTGTTCTGCTCTGTGTCAATGGCAGCTCAGCCCCAAATGCCAGCATCTCTGCTTGGCCAGAGAGGCAGATGGGTGAAGCATTGCCTGGGATCCAGGAGGCTGTGGGGAGGGATGCAGCTGCATATGGCAGAAACATTGCCACCTCACCTCTGATGAACTGACACAGATGAACGCAGCTCCCCTTGCAAGGATCTTGTTTCATCTGTTGAAGTAAGCTTGTTAGACAACCTCCAGAGAGTTTTTTTTTTTTCCTTTTTCATAATCTGTGAAAGTTAAAAACTTGTATTCTTCCATGCAGCCAGACACTTGTCTTCTCACTGTTTCATAAATGCAGATTTTGACTGCCTGAAATCACCACAAGTTCTAATGTGAATGCAAGGAACTCTTAGAGGACAGTTAAGACCATTAGCAAGGTCTCATGTAGACTGTTAAATACCAGTTTGGGTAAATTTAACTGTGTGACAGTGAATGGAATAAGTAGAATCAATGTGTTGGTAGGCTGGTCAGGGCAGGCGGAGGTATCCAAAGTTTATGTTGCCCAAATTACATACGAGTCAATCAGTTCTACTTTTTTGTTTTTAATGATGTTGAGTGGGAGACACTTCAATTGCCATAATGTTTTTTTTTAATTTCAGATTTATTCCTAACCTGGGCAAAACTAAAGAAATCAATCTCTTAAAAATGTTCGCTGTGAGAAACCTGCCCCAGACACAAAAATTACTTCAAGTAAGAGAGATATATTTCATTTCAATAATTTTAAAATATTTTGGTTTGATTTTCACAGCCTATCTCTTATGTATCTCCAATATTTTGACCCTTCTCCTCCATTGAGAATTTCATAAATCTCTTTTTAAATTGCATCTTTTGTTTCAAAAAGAAAAAAAAGATCAGAAAATTATCTGTTCAATATGTTTAATGGTAACACCTTCACCCCTCATTACAGCCATTAAGAATTTGCATTCTTAAAATAGAACAGGGAGCCCTGGAGTCAGATCCCATCTCCTTTGTCAGGAACTGTGAATCTAATCTACATCCATGGTGAGCTAGATGTGGCTGACAAGATCTAAAGAAGCTTTTAAGCTAATAATCCCTTGGATAGCTTGGAATCTGGGTGAGAGCCAGTGGGAGTCTGGCATGCAGTCTGATAAATTTTGCTAGCAATATAGTGGCTTTTCAAGCTTTGATGAACCTTATGTCAGAGTATCTCTAAGAGATAGCATCTTCATCTTTACACACAGATTCCTCCAGAAAATCAGTTCCCATAGCACAATGAGCATACTGCAGTCTCTTGTGCCCAATCCTAATTATTTCTCATTTTCCTGAGTTATTTAATTTTTGTTCAGATGATACTCGGGCTATTTTGCAGACCTATGATTTCATCGGCAGATAGAGAGTCTGGGGGAAGGGAGAAGGTGTTGTGATGAGCATGGCACAAATGATGTCCATCTGTGCCTATTGGGAGCAGGAGGTACCCCTCAAGGTGCTGTAAAGAATTTTCTTAAATTTTCTGATGACTAAATATATTTGCAAATCCATTCCTGGTTCTTTCCTTAAATAAATGAAAGATAACTTTAACTTTTATGTTTAGGGTACTCCAAAACTGAGGCATCATGACTCATGATGAATCATGAGTGCACTGGTTCTCAAAAGTTTCTTCATCTTTTTCAGTGACTGAAAAGGAAAAAGCTTTTTAGGAAGAAGTGGGCTTCAGGAGCTATCCATGTGGTATGTAAAAGCACACCAGGAGGCCAGAAGGCAATATTCCAAAGTTTGGGAGGTTTTTGTCCTTGCAAATCAAGAGGGTCACGTAGAGCTTAAATTCTTGGATAAACATTTATCTTATTTTCTTCATCACTGAGGAGTAAAAATAGACAAAAGGAGAACTTCTGCCCTTGCCAGAGGGGGTCAGACAGCTCTGGCACAATTCAGCCCAGAAACACATACATACTTACATATTCCTTTAGACCAGCTCAGCAAATAGCCTGATTTGTGCCTACTTTTTCCAATTACTTTCTGGGAAAAAATCTTCCACAGTCTTTCTGTAAATAATTCATGGGAGTATTTATCTTAAACTTGTTGTCCCTTGGCCCTGTAACTACTTTCTCTTTAAACAATTCCTGTGGTTTGTGTACATGTAACTGATTGCGTCTCAATCACCTATGACAATATAATACAGATAATTTTCTTTGGCTGCATTACTCTATCATTACTTTGGCTCTCTGCTTAATATGTCACAGTAATGAATGCATAACAATGCCTGGTAACTTTTCCCCTGCTTGTCTCCAAGTTATTTAAAGTGAAGGGTAGGGGGGGCAGAGGCTGGTGTCTAATTAATAATTTGTTCATTTCAGCTTTGTAATGAGAAAGAGAAAGGAAAAATATGAGGATGGCTGTTTATTACTTAAGCCAATATAATGTCAGTCCATTATTGTGGCCGGCAGTGTGACTCCCTGAGGCTATTTCTTTGTGGGTATGTAAAAAACTGCAAAGAAAATGAAGTTTAAAAAAACCAGACAAGCAGCAGGAAGAAAACATTTCATCTTGTACAAAACTAAATGGGAAAAGAGACAAGTAGGCAACAGATGACAGATGAATGGGCCTATGATGGACTGCATTTTTTGTGTCAAAACAGAGCCAACTGTCTAACAGTCATTCAGATGGTAGGAGAGGCACCACACAGCATGATTTCCAGTTCAGCTGGCACTTAGGAGTTTAAGTATGTACATGGTAAATATTCTGCGACAACAATATCCTGCCTTCAGATATGGGCACCTAAAGCCAAGGCTTCTTTCCAGCTCTGCCTCTCCTACTGTTCTTAGTTTTCACTTTGAACTGAAATAAAACTGTGCTGTGAATTCTCAGGGATGAGAGAAGCTGTCACAAATGCCACATCACCTGTTTCCATCCCTGCCTCACAGAGAACAATAATTCCCCTGTTTGTTCATTGCAGGGGTCCTGTGCTCTGACATGACTCCTGCTCTCTGACATGAAGTGGTTTGAAAAGACAAATAAGGCTGGCTCAGGGTTTGTTTTTACATTGGCAGGTGGATATAACCTGCACAGTCCACTTGTTTCCTGCTTTTCTCTTTGACTGTTCTGTAGCTCCAGCTGCATAGCTCAACACAGGTGCTTTCCTTAAAACTGAAATGACACCAAGGGTATCAATAGAGCTTACACTGATAAGCAAAAAAGGATTTCTGACCAATCAACTTTCCAGAACTAACCAGAAACTTTCAACCTGGAATGAAAAGCAAGAAGCTTTTTGCAAAGTACAGCAAGAAGTAATTGCTTATTTATAAATACCTAAATAACAGAGCGGAACTACTACTGTATGCTCATAGGAAATGGTTTTGTTAACTATAGTGGAGTATTCATTCCTGTGCACACAACTGCCATTGGTGGGCAGAAGTCTTCTGATGGTAGATTGAGCTGTCCCTTCTCATTGCTGATTTCTTTCACACTGCCTCCAACTCTACTTTTGCTGGTGTAAAACCAGCAGTAACTTCACTTAAGTCAGAGAATCACAGAATGGATCAGGTTGGAAGGGACCACCATGGGTCATCTGGTCTAGCCTCCCTGTGCCATGTCTCTCTTGCACAGAGGAGCACAGAACTGGACACAGCACTCGAGAAGTGCCTCACTAGGGTTGAATAGAGGGGCAGGATCATCTCCCTTGACCTGCTGGAAACGCCCTTCCTAATTCACCCCAGGACACCACTGACCTCCTTGGCCAGGGCTCACTTCTGGCTCATGGACAGCTTTCTGTCCAGCAGGACTCCCAGGCCCTTCTCCCCAAAGCTGCTTTCTAGCAGTTAAGACCCCAACCTTTACTAGTGCAGGGGGTTACTCCTCCCCAGGTGCAGAACCCTACATTTATCTTTGTAAAATTTCAGACAGTTCCTCTCTGCCTTTCTCTCTGACCTATCAAAGTCCTTCTGAAGGACTGCACAGCCCTCTGGGGTATTGGCCACTCCTCCCAGCTTGGTGTCATCAGTGCACTTCATTCAAGTCATTGACAAACAAGTTAAACAATACCGGGCTCTGTTCTGAACCTCGTGGGACAAGACTAGTGATAGGCTGGACCCTGTGCCACTGATTATAGCTGCTTGTTAACTCTGTTTTTGTCAGAGGAAATGGAAAATCCCTTCTGTACTTTTGCAGCTTTTAGATACACTTAAAGAAGTTGTCTCTGATTTTCAAAGCCCTTCCAGCTGTGGGCTGTGGTTTCCCTTCCTAAGCTGTTTTTTGTTCATTATAGCAATTGAAAAAAAGCTGGGGCTTTTTTCCATTTAATCTCCAGATGGGAGATCTGCCTATTCTGTCTGCATGTTGCTTTTCCTTGATTCTCCTAAACCTTCAAAATTACTTCTCTGCTACCCTAATAGGAAAAAAAAAATTATATATATATATATATAGACTCTCACAGCATGTGGCAATCCCAGAGGGTCACAGGTAAATGAACTTTTAATTGGCCTTCTGTTTGTGTGTGTGGTTAGGGATTCAGGGACATGGGAAGATGCAAAGTACTTGTCAAATAAGTGGTTAATTATTCAGCAATAGCAGAGATGAGCCAAACAAGGAGAAATTGATCTTGCAGGACATAATTGGAGCTGATTTTTCTAAGGGGAGCAAGTACCTGTTTGTGACCCTAGGTTATGCAGAGTTCCAGAGATCTAACTAGGGTAAGGTGGATATCCCTGTAAGTCTTCCAATATTTGATGATGGAGTAAAACAGGGAGGCCCAGCTGTGCTGTCATTTACCCTGGGCTTCCTCTTAGGACCCTTACATGTTCTCTATTGAAGAACACTGCTGCCAGTTTCCCCTGTAGCTAAGCATCTGGGTAAGATTCAATGACATATTCCCTTAGTTACAGAGTCTTCCTTCTTTATACTGTAAAAGATGAGACAGAGAGAGAGAGAGAGCAAGAGACCTGTGTGCCTTCAATGGACTCTGCTTTATAACTGAACTGCGTTATCCAAGCTTCCCAGATAGAATATACAATTTCAGTGAGTTCACAACCAGTGATTTCTCTTTATTTGTCAGATGTTTTCCTGCCATGTGATACTAAGAAGGTATGAAAGTTGCCGAAGTGTTGGCAGTCAAGGAAACAAATATGCTGATAAAATGACTTATTAGGTTGCAGTAACAGAAACTGTCTAAATTCCTTGCTAACAAAACTTGGTCATGATAAATAACACCTCTGCATTTGAAAGCACCCCCAGTTCCCTAATAATAACCTCTCCAGATGAATCTGTGCAGCACTGGCTGTTTCAGTTTATGGGATACTCACACCATGTCTGTTTGAAGAATTGATAACCCTCTGAAGCTGTTTCAAAACCAATTCATCCACACACTGTGAGATAAAGGTTTTCCCTTGCGTTGAGTGTTAACCCAGAGAATGCTGAACTTCTGCAGCCCTCTCAGAAAATGAGACCTGTGGAGGAAAGGGATGTAGAGCTCTGTCTGATGAGAGTAGAGTGGAGGTATAGCAACATGAACTCTTTAGAAGTGCTGAGTACATATTTTGATAATGTCTTTATAAATCCCATATTGAAAGGAAATCATAAGTGCATATACTATTCTATAGGAAATGTTAATAGTTCAGAAGATCGTGAAATTCTGAGCCAGAACACATCACTAGGACTATGGAGAACATTACATGTGCAAGGGAGTCCTCAACATAAGCTTTCTAAGGGATAAAGGAAATCTAATACATGGAAACTTTTTTAGAAGGTTTTTAAATCTCTCTTGGCTTAAACAAGAGTCTAGGCAATTGTGCCTGTGACTTTTGGTTATCAGAGAATTACAGAATGGGTGAGATTGGAAGTAGCCTCTGGAGGCCATCTTGTCCCTGCTCTGATTCAAGCAGGGCCACCTACATCAAGTTGCCCAGGACCATCTCCAAATGAGTTTCAAATATCTCCAATGGTGAAGACTCCACAATCTCCCTGGACAACCTGCACCAGTGCTTGGTCACCCTCATAGCAAAAAAGCATTTTCTGATGTTTAGAGGGAACATCCTGTGTTTCAGTTTGTGCCCATTGTCCCTTGTCCTGTCACTGAACACCCCTGAAGAGTGCTTGGCTCCATCTTCTTTTCATCCTCGTTATAGATACTTATATACAATAGTAATATTCCCCCCAAACCTTCTCTTTTCTGTGCTGAACAGTTCCAGTTCTCCCAGCCTTTCCTCGTATGTGTGGTGCTCCAGTCCCTTCATAATCTTATTGGACTTCCCTGGACTCTCTCCAATGCGTCCATGTCTCTCTTCTATTGGGGAGCCCAAAACTGGACTCAGAACTCCAGATGTGGTGTCTCCAGTGGTGAGTAGAGGGGAAGGATCCCCTCCCTCGACCTGCTGGCAACATTACTCCTAATGCAGCCCAGGATGTCATTGGCCTTCTTTGCTGCAAGGGTATGCTGCTGGTATATGCTCAACTCAATGTCCAACAGGATCCCAAGGGATTTTCTGTCATGCTGCTTTCCAGCAAGACTATCTTCAGCATTTATGGGTGCCTGGGTTACCTTGTAGAATTTTATGAGGTTTCCGTCAGATCATTTCTCCAGCCTGCCATTTCTCCAGGTCCCTCTGGATGGGAGCACAACCCTCTGGAGTATCAGCCCCTAGCTCCAGTTTTGTGTCATTGGCAAGCCTGCAGACAGTACACTCTGCTTCATCATCCAAATCATTCATGAAGATGTTAATCGGAATCAGACCCAGTATTGCCCCCTGGGGCACACTGCTAGTTAGTGGCCTCCACACAGACTTTGTGCCAGAGGATCACAACCCTCTGGGCCCAGCTGTTCAGATAGTTTTTGATCCAGCTCACTGTCTGTTCATCCAGCCCATACTCCAACAACTTGTCTATGAGTTGGATCTATAATCTTACGGGATTAAGCCTTCCTTGATAGCCTTAGGAAGGCCCAGGTAGACAATGACCCCTGCTTTCCTCTCATCTACCAAGCCAGTTCTTTCATCATAGAAGTTTTCAGGTTGGTCAAGCACCAGGTTGGAAATGTGTTGAACACTGAACTAGACTAAAGTAGAACAGATTTGCAGAAAGCATCTGGTTAATACTTCCTGCAAGTCAGTCTTTTATAGGCATCTAAGACTGTGCATTTAAATTAAGCAGTTTAAATTTTATCTTAAATGAAGCTGGAAGCAAATAGCAATTCAATATGTATGCCTGACTACTGCAGGCAACATCTTTACTTTTATGTTTAACAATCAGGGGAAGAAAAGAGCTGTTTAAGAAAAATCCCTCAATTTATGGTTTTCCTTATTAGCACAGATCTGAAAATTATGCCTTTCTGTGTGCTATTAAGTGCTGATTCTTAAGTGTTAGAGGTCTACATGAGGTCTGATTTAATTATTTAGTATTCCAGAAAGGCCTAGTTTTAGCTCCTCCATAAGTCATTGGAAATGTTCCCTTGATCTCAGCATGTAGGTCCGAGTGCTGCTCAGGCTGAACGTTCAGCCTCTGGAAGGAAGAATTTCTGCCTGCTGTGCATCACTGGAGCTCTCCCAGCTACCCCCAGTGGGTTGCTGCAGCCTCTCCAAAAGGAGCAATTGGTTCAGTGAGGAAATCAGAGGAGACAGACCTGTAGGGGAGGAGACTCTCCCACCATTATGACCATATTTTAAGTTGTCTTTTCACTGAGTAAATCTATAGTCTGCAAGAACCTGTTTGGTAAGATCTGTTTTTCAGCCTCTTCAGTTATCCCTGTCTTCTTTATCTGTCAAGCCCTTTAACCACCTGTCAGCAACATTTGAGAAGGACTACGAATAACACTCAAGCTTCTGTTTATACTTCTCTGTGACCTTCTCCAGATCAAACCCCTTTCCACACTGGGAGTATCTGCTATGTCCCGGCTCTGTAGGACATCAGATCAGTGCTGTGTTTCTTCTGTATTCAGGGCCTTCCTACTGGCTCTGAAAGATTGGTAGGGTTGAATGATAACTCCTCTAAAAAGAAAGAAGGGTAAGAAGGGACAGGCTTCAAAGTTTAAGGGCAACTTCAATCTTCAAAGATCTTCCATGTTGGCCGACACCTTGCCTAGAACTGCAAGACAAACCAGTGGGACACAAACATGAGGGAGGAGACTATAGCAGATGGCAAAGCTCATTTTATTCCCATGAAAGAAAACCCAAAGTAGAAGACCCTATCTATTTTAGACCAGTGTGATTATGTCTGTATACACATTGGATTACGTGTACAAATGAATTGTAGAGCTATAGTCACAAATTTTTTGAGTTTTTGAGATGAAAAGTTGAAGTTTTTTAGAACTGACAGCATGTTGTTGTTTGGAGTTTCTGCGAAGTGAGTTGATAATATATGAGATACAGTAATATCTACTGTTTCGCATCTGTAATTTGGACACCAAAACATCAGACCAGAACCAAAACCTGCTTTGATACCTCTAAAAATTTAAGTAGTTGCTTAATAGATCTATTCTGGAAAGCACTTAATTGAGCATTTACATTTATGCCCATTTAAGTCCTATTGATTTCAAAATAGAATTTAAGCACACACTAAATGTTTGCCTGATATGGGGGAACAAAAGAATTGCATAGTGGGGCAGATTAAAGGTCCTTCTAATAAGGTGTTCAATACCCATCAATGCCCAATAATGCATTTTACTTTTTAGTGCTATACCATGAAGAAATTTCTTCCTGACCTCAGCAGGTAACCATGCCCTGAAGCATGAGAATTGATAGCCCTTGTAATTGTATTTAGCCAGTGTCCTTGCAGATGTTCTTTTTATTTATATAAATGCTGAACCACTTGAACATGGGGAGTGATCCTTCTCAATATCTAGACCAGTGAATATCATGGTTTAATTATACCTTTTGTAAACATTGCCTCTCATCTACTCACGTGTTGCTTTGTAATTTCACTCAATGGCCACCAATTTATTTTTATTATCAAAAAGGCTGACTAGTAGTGATTTCTTTGCCTTCTTTTTATCATTTATAATTCTCTATACCTTTATGGTAGCTGCATTTAGTTCTCAAGTTATTACTTTCCTTCTTCTGTAGTGTCCTAAAGTGAACTACCTTACAGTCACATCTTTGGCATAAACTCCAGCTCAGGAACAATGCATGGGGAGGGAAATAGCAGGCCTTTGTTGTCAATTTTTCTTCTGTGTTATTGTGAGCAGGTGGCACAGAGTAATAAAATGACACTATTTCTTTCCTGTCTCATTTTTATGTGGAGAATGACCATGTTTTCTTTGCCTGAGGCTGATTTCTGACATTTTCTCATATGTGTTATTACACACATAGGTTCACTGAAGTCAGTGGAGATCTCATCTTGTGGAAGCATCTAAAATTCTGTGTGAGAGGTTTTCTGGATCTGGCCCCATATGGGTTCATCATGTAATGATGGTACAAAAAGACAGGAAGATAGGAAAGGAGAAAATCAGGTGATCAGATCCTGCAGTAACTTTTGAAATGGCTAAAAGCCAGCATGAGGTGTTTCCAATTCATATCTCACTTTCTTCAGTTTTTAAAACAGTGGATAATCTGTAAAATGAGACTGGTTTGTTTGATGCTGGTAGTGTGATAACTGTGGGTCTTAGGGGAATGATTGGGGTACAGAAATACCAACAGCTGGAGAACTTGCTTTGAAAAGGCTCCTCTGCTGGAAGGAGATGCTCACATGCAAAAAAAAAAAGGAGACAGGCTGATGCTACTTGAGTAGGATCTGGGTAAGAGCAGGGATTGTAATGAAGACTGGTCAAGGTCACTGGATGGAAGAAAAGCCTCTTCACATTCAAAAAGTTTTATCTAGTGAATGAACCCAAGAGAGGAATGGGCTGAGACACTGGGAGACAGGTTTGGGGAAAAAACATCAAAATCCAGGCACAAAAGATGGCAAAGGAAAAGCGCAGAAGCCAGGTTACAGGTCAAGCCAACAGGGAAAAAACTGATTCAGAAAAGAGAAAAGAAAAGCATTTAAAAGGGGAAATGAGTGTCTTCTTTCTGCTATGTCCAATATGACCAAATTAAATAATCTTAAGCATTTTTAATCCTCCCTTCAATGGAAACTCTCCAAGGCTTCCCTGGCCTCAGTAGGCAATCACTTTAGGCTCTGAAGCATGAGATATGATTACCATTATAATTATCTTAGCTTGTATAGATACAAATGTTACTAATGGTCATGAAATTATCTAGTGTGGGCTCTTTTTTTCCCTTTCTTTTAGATAGTCTTTGCATTAGTGACCTTAGCTTCTTAGGATTGTGAATTTGTAGAGGAGTACTCACTGCACAAGTCAGTCCACTCCTCAGTTTTGTTCTAAATATACAACCATTTACAATCCCTGGCCAACAGCTTCCCTTGGGTTTCTAAAGGATTTTGAATAATGAAAAGTGAATTGGGAAATGAACTATTGTTATGGGTGAATTTTATCAGATAGTTCTATGGAAATTGGTGGATTATTTATATATACTGTAATTGTAACATAATTCACTAAATATATTTGAGTGCTAAATGTACTGCTTATTAATTTACATTTTAAGAGTCCCCTTGTTCTTGCACTATGTGACAATATGAAAAGCACAGACTGATTAGTTTTCACTGTTTCTCATATAATTATGAATACCTCAATCAAATCTCTTCTAGCTCCTTTCTTCTTTCAGGCAAAATAGAATAAGATCCTTTAAATTTACAGGTTTGACTTTTGACAAATAGATAAGTTTGCCTCATTATCTGAAATATTGCCGTGTACTTTCCTAAATTGTTACTGAAAATTTTAACACACTGTTTAACTGCACAGTCTTGCTTTGATACTCAGGGTACCCACACAGGATCAGTGGCCACTAAGGCCTGTGTGGGCTAATTACCACAATGCCACCTCATTCCTTGCTGCACTGCACTTTTCCTTGGTACAAGCAGATACACAGCCTGGGGCCTGATTTGGGAAACAGCCTAGATGAAGCCAAGTTTTTTCTTTAAATTATTTTGATGAGTGATAAGCTTAAATGAAAGAAGGCTTAAATGCATTGAAAGAAGGCCTAAATGACTCTACAAAAATGGCCAGCAAGCTTTTAGTGAGCAGTCCTTTGGTGAAGGGACTGTCTTTTAGTCAGTGCTCCTATGGTTGAAGTGTAGCTAGTACTGCTGATAAGACCACAAATACCGTGCTCTGAGAGTAGCAGGATTAGTAAAGCCTGCCTTAATACCCCTGCTCCTGTACAAACCCCCAACTCTCTGTCCTCCCAATTCTTGTACAATGTTATTGCTTACAGGACTTTTCATAGCTTGCCCATTTCCTTTTCTGCATCATCCTCCTGTGCCCCTGATTCAGGAGGGTAAATTACTGGGCAGCAGATCTGCATGGGCAGGCTGAGCAAAGCAGGTAACCAGAGAGCTCACTCTGAAACCTTTCCTTCTATGGTGACACTGATTTTATGTCTTTTCTCTATCTAGAACTTATTCTTACAAGGCATAGGTGTTTCAAATCTCTGAAACCTTCTCAAAAGTTGGCTGAAAATACTTTAAGAGGTGGGAAAGCACCAGGCAGAAGAATGATTTAATAAGGCTTGTTTCCTCAGGAAATGAGGGTAATAAATAAATAAATAAATAATCAAGAGTCAGGTTCCAGGTATCTATGATAATGGTAGGAAGCTTAATATGGGTTTCTTTTGCCCATAGTAGCAAAGGGTCTTACTCACTGTAAGACCCTTGGTTTGGGCTTCTCAGACAGCTGGAAATATTTAATAAATCTGTCTGTCATAAGAATAGAGAGTTATCCTGGCAACTCTAGGAATTCTGCTTGCTATTTCCATGCTCTTTCTCTCTTTCTGTAGCAAGGAAGTTCAGTTCTGGAGAGGGGAAATAAACAGGGTATGTGTGCCCAGCAGGGAAGAAAGATCAATTGTCTTTCACTCATCTGTGATTCACAATGAGGGTCATGAATGCCACATACTGAATTAACAATCTTTCTTTCTCAGCAGAGACTTATTTCCTTTGGTCCATCGGACCCCTTGGCAGATAATGGGAAAGTATTATTCCTTGCATAGTACAGCAGATTTCTGCTGAGGAAATTCCACCATTGGTTTAGAGAAAAGTGCTACAGGTGAGAATGGGCCCAGATGGTGAACCAGATGTGATGTCCACCTGGGCAGGGGGAGACCCTGCTTTTGGCCCCTTCTACTTTTAGCTTTATCCTCATTTCAGCCACCCCTGAAAATGCCTGTGTGGACAGAGATGGTCAATCTTGCTGCTTTCCTCCTTCCTTCTGCTAATCCTTTCACAAGACAGGCTCTGTGTGTGTGCGTGCGTGCGTGTGTGTGTGTGTGGTGTGTGTGTGTGTGTGTACAAGAGAGATGGACACCTTGAACTGGACTCTTCCCTGCTGCTGAATCCACACTTCTACCTCAGCAAGATGCTGGCCAGGCAGGAGCTGCCAGCCTTCCAGCAAAGCTTCATCTGTCAGGTGGAGCATTAAGCTGCTCTCTATGGAAGCCAAGCTTATTAAAATACAATCCATCTCAGGGGTATAGTGGGACATGCATTCACTAGTCTCAACATAAAGAATAGGAGCAGAGTTCCTGTGCTCAACATTTCTACCTGAAAACAAGCTTGGTAAATGATTCCTTTGCATGCTTCTTACCTTGCCTCCACAGGCCTCCCAGGCTGGTGTGTTTACTGTAACTCCTCGCTGCATCCTTAGTCAATTTTTCCACTTGTTATGAAAGAAATAAAAGTTTACCAAACAGATGAATAATTCTGATTAGCTATAAATGGCTGTATGTCAGGGGTGTCCCTATGGTGCAATTATTTACTCCCTCTTTGCTACAGCAGAAGAGCATCCCTTTAAAATACCTATCAGATGCTGTTGCTGCAGTAATTTAGTGTTCTGCAGGCAAAACCCATGGCTCTGCCTCACACACCTCGATCCAACTTACTGTAGTGATCCACCTCACAGCTGGGATCTTAGGGCAAAGTATTATAAGCTATTTCCCCACATTGTTTGGTGAACAAACCAGCAATCCCTACACTGGATTAAACTCAGAAACACCTCCCTGAAGCTGTGGAGTCTCATAAAGCCCAGGATATGTATGTAGAGCCACAGTAGCTATGTTTCAGCACTTGAATTTTTAATGATGCTGCTCTGCTGGAGTGGTGCTACTTGCAGCTCACACTGCGCCCCTGGTCAGCAATTCTCCTGCAAGCCAAAGGGTTTATGAGCACTAGGTAACCACAACCTGGCTTTCAGCCTCCATTCCCCTAGCTCCAGTACCCATTCCCTCTATTAAGAGCTACTGTCTTTTTCAACACAAAGGCAGCTGTGCTGGCTCTTCCATCCTATCGCATTCAACATTAACAAATCTTCAGTAGAAATTTTTTACTGATGTCTCTGCTATAGCAAAAGCTTCATTTGAGTAACCTCTTCCTGCATGCTCAGATCCTTCTTTTTCATTTCTTATCTTTCATAGAAGGACATTTCTAAAGGAAATTAATTTCAGGAACCTTCTCCACCCCCTCCTCAGGTCAGGATGTTCAGCCCAGCCCTTATCCCTGGGTTACAGCATACTCAAGAATTACACTCCCGCACAATCTCTTCTTGATTTGCTTCTTTTATTAGGACACACATTTAAATATTCACCAGAAAAAGGTAACTCTCTGTTGTGGAATCCAGGAGCAATTGTAGTTTCAGTTTCTGCTTCAGTGAGTTTTTACAAAAAGCTCAGGTGAGAAAGAGAAAAAAAATACACAGTATAAGCCCAAACAGCATATAAATAGCCCATATATAGGAGCAATCATCACTCATTATGCTCAACCATATAAATGTGCATGCTGTTTCTGTCACAAACCCACAGAATTAATTTCAGTAAAAATGGTCACAGAACAAAAATTTGGCATTTGATTTCTTCCATTCTCTCAAAGAAAATGTTTGAAGTTACCTTGGGGCTTTAAATAAACCCCTCCATCAAAAGGTTTTATGCAAATTCAGGTGCAGAGATGCTCTTCCTTCCCCCAGAATGCTTATTCAAGCTTTTAATTTGAGGAAATTTTAATCTTTAAATTTATTTTGTTCTTAATGCAAGTTTTGTACATTTTAGCAAAAATCCTTTTGTCTAATTATTCAGAAAAGTAGGCCGTGTTTCTTGTTAAAATCCCACGGACCTCAAATTAACTCTGGAGTGTTGTAGGAGGTTAAATTTAATACCAACCCTCTGACTTGCATCTAGCAATGCAGCTATTTCTGCTGTACATTTTCCTTCTTTCCAATGTCATTATTATTTGGGGTTTTTTTGAAATGTGGGAGGATCTATCCATTCTACCTAATTCTGAACTGGGACTCTGCTGTGTTAAATGTTGTACAAACACAAAAGAAATCCATGACTCTTTCGCAGAGCATGCAGGGTTGTAAGACAGTGATGAGGAGCTCAGTAACCACAGCCAGAGCACACGCAGCAGCTGCTCAGCCAGACTCAAGGTTTTTGGGGGGTGTCAAGAGCTTTGATGGCCTTAATGTGACTGTGGAGGAAAATAAGGCAAAGGTAATTGGGGGTTTTAATGGGAACCTACTGAAAGGTGAAGGTGCCATGCAGTGTAAAAAGTGCAAAGGTGTTTATCAGAAATAGTAACATAAACAGAAAAAGCTCAGTGTCACTGAAATAACAGACTATTACCATGATGCTTGTTTCACTTTAACTCTGCTACTGCTGAAAGAAATGTTGCTCCTCTGATTAGCTCAGGCACATTGTAATTATTTCAAGAGTCACCATAAGGATGCGACATCAGCACATTATGAATCTGACACATTATCCAAACCAGTTGGATAAGATAAATCTCAATATCTAGAGGTCAAAATCACTACTAGTAGTAATAGCTGAAGCTTTCTGTACATCAGAGAGTCAGCACAGGCTCAGCAAAATACCAGTTAAACCTTTGGATTATAGAGATGATGTGTAACTAGGAAGTGTAGTTGTGCTCTAGATAATTTTCATGCAAGTGTGTATAATTCTGAAGATATTAGCTCTCTGGGATCCCAGTGCCCCAATGTGTACTCTGCTTTCCTTGCTGATAAGCTGAGAAGCTACTCAGATACCGCAGACAGCAGAACGGCTGTATTTATATCCTGCTGGAGTAGTACTTCAGAGGTTGTGGGAACGCCTGTAAAATTTGCAGGTCAGCATTTCACAGTAATGAGTAGATGAAAACTGTAAACCACTTCCCACACTCAAGTTATGAGATCTGCCCTTCACAAGAGTTAATAGTCAGCTTTGTTAAAACACAAAACAAAGCAAAGCAAAAAAACCAACAAAGAAAAACAATGCTGCAGGAGTTTTTTACTTCACAGCTGCATGAGTGCAATTCACTGATGCTTTCCGAAATTTGAAAAGGGTGCTAAGGTTCAAGGGAGCAGACTGGAACAAGTATCTGCTGGGAGATAGCAGCAAGCCTTTATTCAAAAGAACATGAGGAATAAATAGCAAAGTAGTAACACAATGGGTAAAGTCAATCCTGAACTTTTTGAAATTGAGACTATGGTAATTTATACGAACGTGCATGGAAATACCACTGGTCACCCTGTGCTGGATATTGCTCTGCAACAACAGACTTATGAAACCCTTTGCTCTTCCTCTACACTTGTGCTCCTGGCCATGGATACTTACTAAGCTGGAGAAGCAGTTGATAATGGAAGGTCCTTGCTGATGGTTAGAAGACACTTGGAGTGTTAGTGCTTTCAACTGATCCCAACAGGGTGTTCTAAAGCTAGACTACGACCAAAAATCAAAAAAACAAACAAAAAAACCCAAACAAAACCAAAACCCCAACAAAAAAAATAAAATTAATATATTTATTATTATATATATATATATACACTCACTTTGTAAGGCAAAGTAAGCTGTTTCAAGTGATGCTCCCAAAAGACATGCTAAAACAAGAGGAACCACTCAAGGCTTTCATATGCTGCCTTCATCCTGGTGAATGAGGCCCAGTCTGTTTGTTTATTTATTCCCCTGATTTATAGACCATCTTCTGCCATGGCAGCAGGGTGTTTATTTACACGTGCAAGAACATAAATTCTGATAAATTCCATAAAAGCTGGAGAACAAACAAAGCTTAAGAAAAAAACCCAAACCTCTAGCTAACACTAAACATCTTGAGTTGTGTTCTGAATTACTACACAGGGACTATTGTGAGCTCCAGGGTTTTTAACAGAGATGATTGATAAAAAAAAGCACTTACAAGCATTTTTGAAGGCATTGAAATAAAGGTCAATGGACAATTTCTCAAAAGCACATATGTGATTTAGTAAATAAAGCCTTATTTTGAAAGACATCTGAGTACTGAATATTATCAGCATTTAGCATCTCATTCTAGTAAAAACACTGAAGATTAAATATTTTTCATCTTGGGGGGTCTGGGTCTATAAAGGTCTTGTGGCCTTTCAAAGTACTTTAGTTTTAAGACTTTAGGTCTAAATTAGTTTTATAATTAAGTTTTAGGTTCCTCAATCATTTGGATTGTGTAAAACTTGATTGGAAAACCTAAATGCCTTTACAAATCTGAACCTTGGGAAATTAATATCTCTTGATATGAGTGAGAGTATGACTGAATGAGATTGCATGCCTCCAGGACACTGAGACTGAAGCAAGTCAAGTGCTTCAGCTCTGCTAAGGGCCTCAGGAGCACTTGTCCGAGGAAGAAATTTTCAAAGGCACAGAGAATTCCAAGATCCTCAATGTTGTCTGATACGGGTTAGTAGGTGAATTTCAAAAAAAGTATATTAATATGAAACTTAGCTTTCTCAGAGGAGACAGAGGCTTCCAAATCAGACAAACCATGTCTTCCAGCTTCAGTCTCTTAAGGAAGACATTTAGCTATGAGCTTTCTCAGCCCTCAGTAAAGTTACAGGAGAGTTCTCTCCAAGTCTCTTGGAGAACAGAATAGTTCTATGACAACTTGCGGGAAAGGAGGAAATCTATTGCAATGTTTTGCTGTCCTTACTGCTAAAAGTTCTCTAATGCTATCTTGCTTTCATTTTTTTCCCCATTATTTCCCACCTTATCCACCATAGACACGGACAAAACTTGATTCTTTCCTTTGCATCAGTTTTATATTTATGTCTGGAGACAATTGTGCTTTTATTCATTTATCTCTTCTTTATAATACATAAATCCAATATTTTCAATATATCCTTGAAGAAATTTAACTTTTCACCTTACCTGTGCCTGATGATGGATACAAATCAGTTATAATAGGTGTTGAAGGTGGATGTCCTCTGCACTGGCTTGGGTTAACAACAATATCAAAAAATGCAGTAGGAAACTGAAATGCAGATTGAGTGAGACTCAATGCTCAGAGGTGGAGCATTATTGATCCTTTAGGCTGGTCTGCTGCCCAACCAGGCAGCAACACTTTTAGTAAACTTGCAAGTAGAGTGAACCTGTGAGGCCTAATATTTATGTAAAGGGAACAAAGATAAGCAATGGATTTATTTTTTTTCCCTGAGACTACAGAAGTATGGGAGCTTGTTCCCAGTTTCTTCACAAGCTGAACCTTGCTGACTTAAAAAACAGTGTCAGGTTCCATGAGTATCATTATCAGATTTCTTGTGTCAAAAGGGATGGAACTTTCACTATACAAGAGAGATGCAGTATGAGCTGTGTGCAAACCTTCAGGGAGGGTTTTGGTGAGGGGCTCTGCACTGTGAACTTGTGTTCAATCGAGTTAGGGTTGAACAGCTGATGTTACTGGCTATGGGCTGGATGATTTAGTCAACAACAATCCCAGTAATCCTGGAAATGTGATTTAGCTTCAGCCTTCTAGTAAGGAAGTATACTTGAATGCAGTATCCTTGTCTGAGAGATGTGCTAGCTTTGAACCTGTTCTAGTCAAACAACTGATGTAGAAGAGAAAAATATTCATCATCATTTCAGGAAAGATGTGGAGTAGGAAGAGGAGAATTAATGTATTGCTTGAAATATAGATTCAAAATTTTTAAAGCATGTATACGCTTTAACAAAAAGAAAATATTACGTTTTGTGATTATGATACATTTGAACAGGGAATACAATTTATTAGATGCCTTGCATTAAACTCTTATTTTGGCTAATAAATACATGATGCATATGTAAAGTATTATAGCACAAAAATATATTTATTGTTAGTGGGGAGGCTGTTTGTATTAGGAACAAAATTATTGCTTCTAAGCTGCCATTCAGTGAAGGTTATCAAATCTAAACAAAGTCCATGGTCCTGGAGATTTTTCTAAAAGCACTGTTGGAATTTGGCGCCTAGGGTGGTACACATAGCTGCAGCTCTTGAGGTTGGCTGACAGACACATCTGAGTGAAGTAGAATGACTATTTCGTGGACTTGGCAAACAATTCTTTTGTTTATACAGCTCAGCAGGATATTTGCTTTCTCCACAACAGCAGGACACTGTGGATTCATGTTCAGTTCGTGATCTGCTATAACTCTCACCTCCTTTCCTACAGAGTTCTCAGATTTCTCTGTTCTGTATTCATTCATATGCCACACATGGCTGTTCACTTCCATGTGGTTTCCTCCCTCATATCCTGTTCTTGTTCATTTGTGATTTTGCCATGTGTTCACTAATCTATTGGATACTGTGCCTTCCTAGCAAAATGTACCAGGATACTGTGAAGAACTGTGGAGTTCTCAGGTATCATCAAATTATTTTCCTCCTCCTGCCCTAAAAGACTGACTAATTTGGCCGAAGTGGAATCAGGAGAGAAGAGATGTCTTCCTTTATTGTCGGGCTTGGACTACATCTGGCCCTTAGGAAAATCCACAAAAGAGGGTGGGGATAGTAAGACTGCAAAAAGATATCTTTATTGATATGTGATGTGGGCAGAGTGAAGGCACGAGGTCGTTTCCTGCCGCAGACAAAAATGGCTATTGACTGTGGCTTCTCTGTTTGTGTTAGCAGGTTTAAAGATCTGCAAACCTGATCTGATTTCTGGTGCCTTTTTATCCTGATACCTTTGTAATTTACCTGCCCACTAGACAGAGCATCTGCTACCACAGAAAGCACTAGGGAGAAAAGAAAAAAATCCCCCAACAGCCCCTCAACCTTAATTTTTTCTGAGTAACATTGGAAAGGGTTTGAGGCCTCTCACCCCCCTCTGACCATTCCATCCAAACTATTTCCTTATTTTTCAGTTCACTTATCAACAGTTTTTCAGGCTCAGAAGGTACTTGTTAGGGAAATATAGAAAATCACACTGTCAGATGGTTTGACATGAAAAAATGACCCAGAAAGACAAGCATCCAGGTGTCTTGAGACAGCACTGACATGGAAAGAGGTTATAAATAAGAAAACTGGTGAGAGTGACTTATTAAGAATTCTGTCCTGTGCTTCCATATAGAAGGACCATATTCATGGCACCGAGAGGATGGCTTGCTTGCTGCTGCCCTACCTACATGTGTGATCACTTCTGCAAAGGCGTGAAGCACTGCAAGTCCTCAGTGCCATGTTACCTTCCACACTGCATATGCATCTGAGGTACAGCAGATTATGGGCTCACTACTGGTGCTAAAACCACCTGCAAATATTTTTTTTCTAAAGAAAACTTTTTAAGTTTTATCACATATCAAGCAGAGTGTTACACTGCAAAGTTAAACCTGCATCTTTATGGGGAGAAAAAAAAAAAAAAAAAAAAAAAAAAAAAAAAAAAAAAAGCTAGGACTTTCCAAACAAGAGAATATTTGGGGTGGGGGGGGTGGGGGGGGTGGGGGTGGTAAAGGTCAAGAGTTTGGTTCACAAACTGCCAAAAAACACTGCTTCAGCTTTTCACTTCTGTGTTCATTTTCTCAAGTTATTTGGTGGACAGTGAAGTCAACTGAATCAAATTAACAGGGGAAAATAAGAGTTGGTAGAAATGAAAAATATCTCTGTCGTACTCCAAATGTAAGAAGATATTTTCTACTTATAAACTGCTTACCTTGGGGCAGACAACAGTTTCTCTGGCAAGCCCAGCTCACCCCAAGTGTTTTACTCCTAAGGTTCCATTTTGCCTTTCCCTGCTACTCTCAAACACCTCTCTTGTGGCAAAATTTTAGAGTAGATACAATCCTAAACCACCACAGGTTTTATGGTTTTCTTTGTATCTGTCCCTTTTCACTGACTTTTCTTCTGCTGCATCTATTTCCTACCTACATACATTTTTTCACACATTGCAAAAAACATTCTTTCCTTCTCTCCTCCCCTCTGTGTCTGCTCATTTTTATTTTCCTACAGTCCTGATGTTTTGTACAAGCAAGTCTCAGAACTACATCCTTTAATGGTGCAGTAGTTCTGCTCTCTCTTAAGTTCTTTCAGCAGCTCACTGCAAAACAGTGAGGGTGATAAACAGCCTCACCACCTTTTTAAACAATGGCAGAAGAATTTTTGTCTCCTTACTGGGTATACTGCAACTGCTGTATCACAGAATCACATTTATTAGGCATGGTTACCCTGTGACTGATTTATCACATTGGTCTGTGTCATTCGCCATTGTTCCCAAGTGATGCATTTCTACTTCAAAGGAGATATTCCTCAATGATACTAAGTTGGGAGATATTGTCAATAAACAGAAGAAGAAAGCAATGCTGCAGGGACAAGTGGCCATCATTAAGGACTGAAGTAACAGAAACAGGATGACAGTTGCTACCTTAAACTACACCATCATGAGCCTGGGGACTAATAAGAATTTCTGCTTCAGAGAGGAATTTGTCAATTGGAAAAAATGCTTTAAAGGCAACCTAAAATGAAAGCTTTTCATTAAAGAAAAAGGAACACATTTTTTCTCTGGAAAATATAGTTTAGATGCAAGAAATTAGCTTGTTGACTTGTATTTCTTTTTAAGAGAATTTGATTAACAGTGATTCCCTAGGCAAATATTCTGACTGCAGTGAAAATAGTGCTTTCCATCAAAACTTCTCAATGATAGTTACCTTTCTCTATATGTACCTACTACTTACAGCCCATTTTTTAACAGACTGGTAGGCTTCATTACATCATTAAATCAACTATTTATCTCATTTTATAGGAGAAGGGGCAAGCGATCAGTAAGTTTCTGGCCACAACAAACATGATAATGGGCCATGGAAGGCTCCCACAAAATCTTCTGAAAGAGTTCTGTTATAACTTCAAGGCCAGAGAGCAAAACTGACCCTGAACAAAGACAACCAGACCCCAAGCAGGGTTTGGGATGAGTTCCGTGCAATAGCAGCTTTTTCCATTTCCACCACACAAATGCTCATTTCTCTCTTAGACTCTCAAAATCTTGGTTTTTTCTTAACCTTTTAGTTTTTCCTTTCTTTCTTTTCCCCCTGAAGTTGTGTCTGATTGAGTGCAGCTCACACTTTTTCTTAAAATCCTCTTAATTTTCATTCCTTTTGCCAAATCAAAAGAGCATTATATCCAGGGGAACAGAAGGGGGTAATCTCTGTGGCTGTTCTGTGAAGCAGCCCACGAGAGATGGATCAGTTCCATTGATCTTGCAAGCTGCACTATGGAATTTTTTAAGTCCTGACACACATTATAGCTCACAGAGGGCCGTGGGAGTAGAAGGGTACATCAAAAGCAGCTCAGAGGTGGTTGGTTCACAGGACATCTCTCCATTTCTTCATGGGTAGTGAACTGGATCCCAGGTAGACCAGTGATAATGGCTTCATTTCCCTATGCTCCTTTCAGATAATTCACTAGCCAGATTCCATGGTTCTACCTTCTGCCTCTCCCTGTAAGTCATGTCATATATCCCTGCCCAAGACCTGTTTGAACTACTTGTGAACAGCACATTGCTCAAGGTCAACCAATTCACCACACTTGACTGATACTGGCCAGCAGCTCTTTGAACTGTAAAGTCAGAGAAGGAAATTTTGGAGTGGAAATATGTCAGATGAATGAGTCCCTGCACAGATGAAATCTATCTTTGAGTAAAAGGTACTATTTGCGTCCCACTCTGAGCTCTTCTGTCCTTATTGAATTTTCTCCCTTGAGGTTCTTTCACTTTGGTGCTGAATTTCAGAAATTCAATAGCCAAGCCATTCCCATTAATATACTGTCTCTCTCCTTAACTGTGTTTCCTACACATCGCTATAAATAGATTTAGGCACTACAGTTTCACTGTGTTCTTTAAAGCTGTGAAATTCTGTTACCATAGAGATTTTTTAAAAAAATATTTAGCCATGAAAGTACCAATATTAGACTGTAGGTTCTTTGGGCAGGGAATTCCTTTCTGGCTATGTATTGCCCTTTGCCAGACATATTATAAAGAATAGATATTCTACAGGTAGATCTGTTTAACAAGCTTTTTCATGGATATGAATCTTTTCTATTCTCTGAGCTTCTTTTTCTATAAGGTAAACGAATCCTATGTGTAATGGATAAGCAGGTGGTTAGCTTTGCATCTTTGCTTTTTCACCAGGCCCTTGTTTTATTGGAAGAACTGAGCATTTGTCTGCATGGGTCTTTTCTTTGCTTCTGTGAGAGTTAGGTCCAGAAGGACCCATTTTGCTTTCACTTAGCACTGGTCTAATCTGAATGATGTAGCGATTTGCACACATTTACCCTTGGTGCTGTGAAAACTACTGCTATCATCTGCCTCTAGTGTGGCAGGTCTCAAGGGAACTGGAAGATGTCTGCATTATTAGGACTAAATTAAACATTGACTTCAATTGTTCCATCTTAATAAACCCTCCACTAGCACAAAGAGAGCCTTTATCAAGTTTGAGTTTGCCCTTAACTTCTGGAAGCAAAAGAAATAATTATGTTCACCCCTTTTTTACCTTCCCCACTTTGAGAGGTTGATGGGAGGGTATCTACATAAACTTTCAGACAACTCAGAAGTCAAATGAATCATTCTGTGGGCGTAAAGTTGGAAATCATCCTGTGTTTTAGAAGAAAATGTAATCGACAGGGTTTTAAACAAAGGAGATGCCACAGAAGCAAAGCTTGTCACACCATGTCAGCATCTGACTGGTCTCATGTGTTGTGACTTAAAACGCTCTGAGGCTTGGGCAGTGGATAGGGAAAAGACAAGTGAAAGAATAACTCTGCTGCTCTGCTAAGCTCAGTAACTTTAATGAAGCATTTTGTTGAAAGGGATGGAGCTGTTGAAGGGGAAATGTGTTAGATGTGCAATACCCAAACTTAGTGGGATTGGTGGCAGCTACAATTTTTCACAGGTGGAAAAGTATTTAAATCCTGAACAAGTTCAGAAAGCTTTGGGGGGTCTGACTTTCTTTCTCCTAGCTCCAATTACAGCTCTCCTGCCACAACAGAGCTGGGCGTATATGGCCTTCTCTGGCTCCAGAGAAGCCTTGCGTTGTTTTAACTGGAGAGTCTCTTAGGTTGCGTCATGATTTAGTGGTTTAGGTTGCTCAGAGAGTCATCAGCAAAGGTATCACCAAAAGCAGGTTTAATATGAAAGTTAAAGCACAACAAAGTTGTCTCGGTTTGAGTTCCAGGGGTCTCACTGAGACCGCTGTTTATAGGTTTGCAAGAGAATTGACTTTAGTTGTAGGAATTCTCCATCATGGTCACAAGTCAGGCCAGTAACTATCTTTGAAAGTTCAAAATTGTTGTTCAACTTGCTTTGTTACTCAGGCAAGAAAAATAAGTTTCCAAGGCTGTTTGTTAAAAAAGAAGAGCTCATGAGATAGCACAAGTTCCTGGGAACAGACACTGTTTCTGATAAGCTCAAGAGAAGCTTGGCCCAAGTGCTGTTGTTCAAGGCTGAGGTCTAAGGAACATTTCTGAGATCATAGTATAGTGTGGGGGATGCACCACTACAGGTTGTGACTGACATGTATCAGCAGATCCATCTACTGAAATGTTATATTTCTTCACAAAAAGGGTTCAACAGAGGCAGTGACAGCATGTACAGCTCCACAGTGCCCTGGCAAAGGACTCTGCAGCAGCCTTTGCTCTGAGGATGGGAAATGGCTGGGAGTGTGCAGATTACTGCTCTATACATAAATAAGATGAGAGACACAAAGGTTAAGACTTGTAGAGTAGTAAGGAAAATTGCTTGAGGGGTAGGCACAGGACTGAGACCTGGCTTCTCAATACCTTGGAGTCTTTCCAGTCAAAAGCGAGAGATGGATTCTCTGAATTCCCTCCTGGAGGTACTGTCTTGCTAGTCATTGTTTACAGAGTGATTTTAAGGCAATAATATTCCAGGCTTTAGGGAGCACAGTCAGGCATCTATCAGCTGGATGAATCTGTGCCTGGGAGGGAAGAAAAGCTTCAGTCCAATCTTACCCTTCTGTCTGCCTATTTGCATTGGTTTTACAAGGAACCAATTTTAGTTGTTCTGGACTGCAAAACAATAAAAAAGTGATGTGCTTTTTCTGCCTCAGATGCTTTAGGTCTTCCTTTTCCTTCCCCTTACTTTTTTCCCCTTCTTTATATCTTTGCCATTATATTCTGTAAAATTTCTTTCATATTCTACTGTTCTTGTATTTAATCTGATTTCCCTGTGAAACAAAACTGTTTGGACACATTTCCCTCAACATCTTACATCTGGAAAGCTGTCTAGTTGGGCTGATTTTTTGTTGTCTTCTGCACTTTCTATTTCCAGCTCTCTTTTTCTGCTCTATTGCCTATTGTCTTTGTTTACTTTGTTTACTCTACTCCACCAGTTTCACCTGCTCCTCAGTTCAGACCTACACCTCAAATGAACCTTTTCTTGATTGGGATTATACATGTTTATAAACACATGCAGGAAAGGGCAAGGAGCAATTTTACAAAATCATGCACCCTTCAGCTGAGATGACTGTCACTCTGCTTCCAGCTTCAGAGAAATTAATGTGATGGCTATTTTCATCACAACCCTTTACTCCTTTCCCCCAAGTCTAGAGAGCACCCAGGGAAACCTGGAAAATTATGTTAAGGTCTCCTGAGGGATGTGGGCTATTCAGCAGGAACAGATGGCATTTCCCACAGTTAGGAATCAGTATTAAGGAGAGCAGACCAATCTCAAGGTGACAGTTGACTGCAGGACCACTGGATATGGTTAGTTCCTGTGACTGAACCCAAGACTTAGCAGACATATGGACAGGAGAGAGGAAAATGCGAGTCTTCACTCCCAGGTGATACAGGTTCTGGGCACCTTCTCCTCCTTGTTCTGGTTTCTTGAGGACAAATGTGCCACAGGCTCCATCTGGTTCTGTAATAAAGGATAAATTATTAAAATAAATAAAATATTTATGAGATGTTCTATAAAACAGAGGGCCTTTAAAGTATTGATTAAGAATTGAAAAAGTCATAATGAGTTTTATCTGCAGAAATAATTGGGAAATAATTTTTGTGTAGTACCTCTCTTCATGGCAAGGTAAAAGGCAATATTTCATCCCTGGACTTGACTATCAGCTGTATAGTTTATAAACCATCCAAACACAAAATTTTACAAGGTCATTGTCTTGTCCACCCAGGAGACTTCTCCACCTCATACAAAATAATAAAATTTCACAATAGCATTAAGAAACAACTGATCACTGCTATAGTAAGGACTGGACCAAGTAGGAAGATCAACTTTCCACATCCTGCAGTGTAATGTTTCACCTGACAGCTTTAAAAACCACATGAAATCAAGAGAGAAAGATGTGTAAAGGTAAAATTACTGAACTCTTCAATAGTTAAAAGCAACTAAATACTTCTTCCTTAAATAAAGAAAAAATACCTACTATTGGTTTTAGATTAGAAAGGTATGACCTATTCTAAGTTGGCTCTTCAGAGTCAGCTGAAACACACATGCTTAGTAATAGCTATAAAATTGCCAAATTATGATTTTGGCATTCATGCAATCCTTGTAACTTGCTCCTAGTGGGAACCTCATCAGGCTGGTGTGTTTAGGTACCTGCAAACTGACATCGTGTGCTTCCCTCTGTTGGGATAGAACTTCTCTGGAGCTTCCCTTGTCATGACTTTGTCTCACAGGAAAGCACCGCATTCTCTGGCTCTGCACCTGCACAAACCCTTTCCTAGAATCCCATCATGCAGGCAACTTGTCCTCAGGCTCAGCTATTTTGGAAAGATTGCAGTGAAAATCTGTTGTGGGTAGATACAGTAGTTCCAGTGGTCTTTTAGCCCCTTCTAATAGACAGAAGGGTCTCTCTACCACTTTTGGAGAAAGACACCTTCAGGGAGTGAGTCAGTTTTACCTAAGATCTAAATCAAAAGCTTGGCTCTTCTAGAGGGTGAATCAGACCTTAGCTGGGCTGAATCACTCCCTGCAGCTGTCTATCAATCTGACCAGCTGGCTAAGTCTCTCAGCTATGATGCCTCTGAACTGCCTCCAGACTGGCATCTTTTGAGCTTGGTTAGTCCCACAGTTAATCAAAACTTCACCTATAAAATCCTGCATTTCTCTTTTCTGTCTCTCACCAAAGCTTAGTGGTCTGCCTGTGAAGCACTTGACTTTGTCTATCCCAACATGAATTCCTGATTCTTTACTTTTACTGATGAGGTTTTCCAGCTGCCTTATCCATCTGCAGAGCCATGTAGGAACTAGTTCTCCTAGTAGGTTTCAGTCAAGTAATTCTCTTAAGGTATTTCCAGTTGAATAGGTTAATGGCTCATTCTACCTACCTGGCAGATCCATGGCAGGCCCTGCCAATTCTCAGTATCTTTCTACATATTGTGGTGATTCCCAAAACAGCACTTCTTTACTATGACCCACAAAATAAGCAGAGGCCCAACCTATGACTGATTTAAAACTGAGTTTCTATGAAACTGATGTCACTGCATCCATTTATAACATGTCAGAATTTACTTCACCCTCTTCTCTTCACGCCTGTCTGTGGGTAACTATCTAGAAATCTATTAGAACATCTGTAAATAGTGGCATTAAGTACCCTCTCTGTAACTTGCAATGGGATATTCCATAAAGCAAGGCCTCAGATTTAGAGGAAAGGCATTGCAGAGGTAATACTGCACTCCTGAAATACTGGTTTGGAGACGTCAAGATCCATATAGCAGGATAGGTATGTCTAGTTAGGGTGTTCTCTTTGGGGTTGCAAAGCCTGGGGAACAGATCTGCAGAAGTATTTCCGCTGCAAACACTGAACATTGCAGTGCCTGGCTTTCAAACCCTTCATTCCTGATTTAACAACACTTTGGAGGGTTGGGTGCTAAGGAACAGAATTCACTAGAGCCAGCATGCTGAGAAGAGAGCTACTTAAATTAGCCAATAGGAGAAAACAACAGGAGGGATGAGTTTTAAATCACATCTCTCTTGGGGATTGAATGCCTTAATTTGACTTCATGGAGATTAGTTTGCAGGCTGCATTGCCTATGCAGGGAGGAAAGTGAAGGCTCTTTAGCAAAGGCATGATGAAGCCCAATCGTTAGAAAACAGGAGTAAAAAAATCAAACTGGAAGCAAAGTGCATGTTTTAAAGAATCAGGATAATTAACTGCTGAATTAGCTTATCAAGAGAGATAAAACATTTTCCACCTACTGAGTGGCATCTTGCATTCTGAATTTCTCTGTCAATATTGAAAACAACTAAAATGCATGTGTATGGTTCAGGAATTACTGGGTGATAATGTTTGTCAGCAGCTTAGAGCATATCACCATAATCTACCATCTCCTGTCTTTTACACAGATTAATCTGCTTTTACCAGGGCTAAATTTGGCCTCACTCTTCTTGCTCAGGGATGTTTTGATATAGAATAACATGAGTTAGAGATTGTATCAGCTTGGCTTGTCATCTCGCTGCAACCATTGCAGGATTGTCTTTATTTTTCTGTTCTTAAGTACTTTGACCTGGGCTTTTAAATATATGAACTGTTTCTGTTATTTCCCCTGGGATTATTGAGCAGTCTATTAAAGCTCATTATTAGAACATTTTCCACATATAAATTGTCCTTCAAATCCTCTGCTCACTCACCTGTAATTTCTTTAAAGTCACACCCCCTAAGGATGCAGCTCTCCCTCTCTTTTTGCTGATTATTTTTTGGTTAGAGATACGCTAGCCATAGATAGTCAACCTACACCTTTCATGCAATTTGAATTTACCTCTCATTCTGGATCTGGGAGCGTGGTCCACTGTGACGCAGTGCTGTCACGAGGGAGATGCAGTGATCACCACGGAGTTGAAGTGGGAAAAGAGGAAGTTTAATTTTTCTTACAGCTTATATAGATTTCTAGAGAAGAGACCACATTGGAAGACTGA
>VZUI01012366.1:0-23273 GCA_013401135.1 Cettia cetti | reverse complement strand
GGAGAGGAGAGGAGAGGAGAGGAGAGGAGAGGAGAGGGTGCAAGCTCTTGTCTACCGTGGATGGGGTTATAATTTCTCCCATGATCTTTTCCTGCAGTTTTGTGCATTTCTTGGCTCCTGCCTGGTTCCCTTTGCTTTCCTCACAGTGTTGGAACTGTCAAAGTCACTGCCTGCAGCCTTACTCACGGCTTTCATCCTTATTTTTGGTAGGTGTTCCTGCTACTGCAAAATTGAGTATCTTAACTGTTCAGGTAATTTAATTTCTGGATTACCATGTGTTACCTAGCCAGGGGATATTTGGGTTAATGAGAGACTTTCTCAAAAGCAAAGTAATTCCACTTTTTATATATATATATGTATATATATATGAGGCTTTTTAATTGGTAGTCTCCTTAAGAACTTTACAGTCTTGTTTAGTTCATAGGTACTTCTATTTACATAACCACAGGACTGGATTAGATTGCACCTTATTTTTAAAAATTTTTATAAGGTCAATGGACAGAAATAATTTCGCCCACTAGTGAAATATTGATATTTCCCATATGAATTATATGTTTAACAGCCCCTGCATTACTTTAGAAGAGTTCACAATAAGAAATGAATAAAGTTTCTTGTTGAATTGAGCCAAGAGGAGAAATTGACCTTGCAAATGGAGTTACCAAAACAGGGGTTTTGTGAGGACACACAGGTATTGAGAAAGGGAGACTTAAAATATCATAGCCATATTCATTTTTTATAGGTACCCTCTGAAAGATGACTTCTCCTCTGGCATCCTTTGGCACCATGGTGTGGTGCCTTAGGTAGATTATTACTGGTGGTAATCCTCTCCATCTGAATGGTACCAGCATTTTCCAAACGGTGTTTCACAGATACTGCTGTACTGCCTTTTGGTTTTGTATTTGTTTTTATTTTTGTTTTGTTGTTTGCTTTTTTTTTTCCCTTTGTTATCCAGGTAGAAGATGAAATGTTTTTATCTCCTTCTGTTTCTAAAATTTCCTGCCTTGTTCTTGTCTTTACTACACTGAGGAAACTGAATTCCCACAATCTTAAGACTCACTTTGGAACTGCAAGTCTTTCTGACATTGCTGTGTGTTTCTTTGCAGATACAGGCTGTATTACGTTGTCCCAATATATTCTGCTGGATCCCATTCTAATGTTCTTTCTCATGGGAGCTGTTCTGAGTATGGTAAAATGTAACAGCTGTGCAGACAGGTAAGATAAGGATGATAATTTTGTTAAACTGTGGGTATTTAACTTTCACACAGTTAAAGTAATGTCTGCCATTGGTGATGTGTGAATGGCTGAAATGAGATTATTTCAGGAAATTTGAAGGTGAAAATGACTGTTGGTAGCAGAGAGAAATTTTTGCTATGAGGGGTTGTGTAGTTAGGGAGAAAGTACTGTGACTGGAATACACCAACTTACCTGTGACTGTAAGCACCTATAAAAATCCTGCTGTCTGAGGTAAATAGTGTAATTGGTTTGGTTTAGAGAAATGGCTACAATAACTTAGAGGGATACAGCCAGGATGGTTCTGAATAAAGCTGTCAAGTTGCTAAGGATGTTTGCTATAGACCCATCCAGAGAGGGTGGTGGTTTATAGGTGTTGGGGTATGTCAGAAGGCTTCTTTGTGGCTGGGCTGCACAGAGTAGTTTCCTTGAAATGCATCCCGAATTCACAGACATAAAAAGTTGAAATTCTGTGTTATATATCAGCAGTCTTTATTTCATGAAACATTCAAGAACTGATAGTTTCAATCTTAGTGTGTCTACAGTTCATGTGGCTGAAATGCAGCCTGCAGCATCATATACAGCTTTCCAAGGCCAGCCTTATCTACAGCACATTCTGCAGGGAATGATTACAGGGCAATGCTTGATCAGCTCTGTGTGTCTTGACCTGAATTTATTTTTCATATCTTAGAACTAATCCTGTTGTCAAAGTAGTTGATATTCTGCAAATTAAAAGCCAGCTCTAGCTATCGGGTTGCTTCACAGGTCACGGGGATTTTGTTTAGTTGAAATAAAAGTGTCAAGATATTAGGAATCAGAAGGAAAAAGGTTTTAAATTCTGCTGTAATTTTTTATCATCTCTCTTCTATGGTCCAATTTTGTGTCAATTTATAATTTGGTTTTTTTTGCTACAGCTTTTGTTTGTGTTTTGTATAGATGTTTTCCACTAAGGCTTCCTTGCTTTAGTAAGGGTGTCTGTTCTTTGCCTCTTGTTCTTCTCCATGTCCCTAAATTTCTGAGATAAGTAAGTTTGCACTTTATGGAGAAAAATTCTTGTTTCTGTTCTCAGAACTTCCATGTAGTCAGACATTCTTCACACTAGTACTTTAACTTATACCTGATGTCTGTGTTTCCATCCTTGAATGGGAGATCTAGGGTTGCCGCTGGCTTAAGTGTACCTGGAGCCTGTATCAAGGCTTCACAAGCCTGTATCTGAAACCGGTATCCTTGCGTGATTCCAAACTACATTAAAAACTTGTTTTTCCACTTCTTATGGGTTCCTAAGAAGATGGACTGTAATTTTGTGGGGTAACTGATTTGTTATTTATTTTTGTGATCTCAGGCTGCCCATTCATGTAGCCGTTATTTTATTTACTGACTTGCTCTACCGGTCCTGCAGGCCATTTTCTGCCTCCTGGTGGTTCTGGCTGAGTCTGACTGGTGTGAGCCTTGCTGGAGCAATGGGGGTAAAATTTGTTGGCCTTTTTGTAGTCCTCTTGGTTGGCCTGAACACAATCCATGACCTATGGGACTTGCTGGGAAACCTCAGCCTGTCACTGGTGAGTTTCAAAGGCTTTTCTTTACTTTAAGGGTTTCTTTGTTTTGTTTGCTTTGTTATTCTCCTAGTCATTGACAACCCTTCAATACCCAAACAGAGGTACTCTCTCTGCAGCAAAGAGGGGTGTCTGATGTGGGTCATGAAAAATGGAGGTTAAGGTTATAATGAAAAAATTATTGCCAGACTTCTGGAAAAAAACCAAACACACTTATATTAGCAGGACATAAGAGTATACAAGCACAGCAGAAAGATTGTTACTTTTTCCTTAGAGAAACTGTTACCATTCCAGTTGGCTAAATTTTCAGTCTAAGCTAAAATTGCTCATTGGGAATGGCTTTACAGTGGCCCAAAGCAAGATTGTCCAACACTGTTACCTGACCTTCCAAAGAGTATGTGCTACCTGGCAGACAAGAATGTCTTGAAGCAGTTTGCATAAGCAGCGTGAGCTCAGGCTCTGCCTTGTGAGAGTAAGAGGGCAGAGGCTGCACAGCAGGAGCAACACAAGTTACAGAAATGGTCTGCAACCTGCAGTATCCATAGCCAGTCTAGAGGATGAAGGCAGCTATAGCCTGCTTCATTTCACACACATTTAGTTCTTCTAAGCCCAAAAAGATTTGGTAGTGGGTTTGAGTGTCCTGGTCTAATATATTGCATTTTATGTTTGCAAAGTGTGAAATCTGCTATTTGGAGGAACGCCTTGATGTACCATTTGCTGTCTTGCAACCAGCAAGAAGACAAATTCTTCAGTCATATCTTTTAAAAGGAGTTCAGTTCTCCTCTTTTCTCAGCCTCTTTTGAAGATTGAAAATTTTATTTCTTTCGCTTACTGTTTTTGTCTTATTTGTGTTATAAACAGTGGGGGCATGGGGGGACTTTTTCTATTCCTCCTGTGTGATTTGTTTTCTTTGATTAGTGTGAATCAATATGGGCTGCAAAGATTCAGCGTTCCAACTCCAGAGAAACACTTCTTGAGCAAAGGCAGTTAATTGCATTTGAAATAGAACAAATCCATCATGTCTAAGCTTTCTGCCAGCAGACAGCTGCACAGTGATTTCATTTGTGTTGCTGGCAGCAAAGGCAGCACACCCCTGAGTGTTAGAATATGTAAAGAAATTTACTCCAGAAGGTAGATGCTTTCTGAATAGCTATTTGGCAACGTTGGTGCTTGAGGAGAGGGGAGAAAAAAAAGGTGAGGATTAATCTTCTGAAAGCCTGAATAACTTACCTCTGCATTTGTTAGGAAGCTACTAATGATTGTTTACATGCAAATTTTTGGGGGACTGACTTGATATCAAGAATTCTCAGATTGTTGGTCCATTGTTCTGGTTTGCTCACTGCTATCTTTCACATGCACTTTCCTTTTTTTTTTTTTTTGACTTTGCATTGAAGTCTTTAGTTAGAGAAAACCATTACATGAAAATTGAAGCATATGGAGGCCTTTTTAAGTAGGAACTGCAGGTTAGTTCATGTGCCTCTCCACTGCCTATATTTGGTTATGTACCATCAATCAGCATTTTTGTAAGTGTCCAGTGGTTATTTAGTGTTCTGCTGAGGTACTTGAACTGAACAGCTCTTTCCTTTGTTGACTTTAGTGAGTTTTGCAATGTGTTCAGCTTTTTCCATTCCTTCTGAATTTGTTGGTTTGGGTACTAAGGGATGGAGAATGAATAGCTTAATGATTATATGATAGATTCATGTTTAAAAAATATGGAGAATAGTAAGCATGTCAGCTTTCATCCACTTTGTAGTTAGTGTGGGCATTTAGCAAACAGGTTTTGCTATTTATTTTTTTTTCTTCTTCCACAGCTATTTATTATTCCCCCTCTATTTTACATTATTTACTCTACTACCAACAGTGTCAGTAGGATGTGAAAATGTAATAGCTTCTTTGGCATCTGTTTGCAAAACACATTTTCAATTGGTTGAAATAAAATATCTTGCTTTCATTTTGGGACATCTGAAGAACAGGTTTTGCTGCTGACTTTTCTGTAGCTTCTGGCTGAGCAGCACTAGAAGTTGCAGTGTGAGAGCATCCTTGCTAAGCAAGGTGATTTCTGTAAGTGAAGCATATCTAGATCCCCAGGATGTCCCAGTTGCATTCACATTTGCATAAACTTATTGGGGGAACAAATTTTCATTTTCTCTCTTGCTTAGCTTTGATAGTTACTATTTTGGAAGGCATCTCTTTTCTGGGATTTTGGGTCAATATGTGTACCACTGATAAACAAGTTAAGGTCCTTGCTCTCAAAGCATTTTCAATGGGGGCTGCCCAATCTCCTTTGCCAAAGTTAGGGATGCTCAGCACTTTGGAACCCTAAATTCTCCTATTGCCTGTTTTTGTCTTTTTTCCCATGACCCTAAGATTTTGAGGTACCACAGCTCCAGCTTTTGGAGATATACTGCAAAGTCTGTCTCAGTTTTTATCTCTCTGAGCCTTTCTGAGGTAATTCTTCAGCTGGTGAGTTTTCTTGCACAGCAAGCTCCAGCTATAAGACTGCTGCTCAGAGTCTTGTGAAATAAGGAGTGAAGTTGTTCCTGCACTGTTTGATCCAGATTGTGTTTGTTGCAGGTCATGTTTGGGAAGCATTTACTGGCTCGTGTACTCTGCCTCATCGTGCTCCCTCTTGCCCTCTACATGGCTATGTTTGCTGTTCATTTTGCAGTCTTAAATAGAAGGTATTTCACAATGTTTTCTCCAGAAGAATTACTTGTCTTTGCTTTGAATTAAAAGCTGTTGGTTATATAGCACTCCACTTTCAGTGTCAGAAGCACAGCCATAGGCTGTATCTTTGTTTAATTCCCTTCCCCAACTCTGGCCAAGCTGGCAATGAAATTGAATTTGAGCTTGAGACTTTCTGAAATGCCAAGCTAGTAACCTAACCAAGCTTCCTGTCTGATTTTTTCCTCTTCTCTTTCTGGGACCTGAAAATGTCTCAACTCCATTCTTTGTCTTTTTGTAATTAAAAAAAAAAGTCACTGCATTCCTGAAAAATGGCTGTGATTGAAAGAGTCTGAGTGTGCCTGAAAGGAGGGCTCTTTCTGAATACTTGCAACTGAGGGCTGCTTTTTACAAGGAAAGAGCTAGTAAAATGGCCAAGTAATGTTTTCCATATGCAACATTAAAAAATGGGGTGAATAAGCATTTCACTGTAGAAAAAGAATAGAAAAATAAATCCGTTATTTTTCAGTTAAAGTTGACTGGTCTTACACTAACCTCTTAGCAGAAGCAATACTGCAGGAGCTGCAGAGAACGGCTTTGTTATATCTGTCCTGACAGCAGGTCAGTTCATTTGTTGTAAGAACACCTCCAAGGACAGTTCTGATGCTTTGTGCAGTGCCAGCATGTACATTTTTGTGACCTCAAGCCCTTGCAGCTCTGGACAATTTCCTGGAGGACTGTCTCTATCTGCTGTGATTCACAACATTAGAGAAGTGTGCCTCTTAAGGGAACTGCACCCACTCTTCTTCAGATACCCAGTCTGGTTTTATAATTTTTCTTCTGTAAAAACAACTTGGTAATGATGGACGTTTGTATGCTGTTTAGTGAGACTTCGAATTGTCATATTCTTTGCTCTCTTTTGTAGTGGTCCTGGGGATGGTTTCTTCAGTTCAGCATTTCAATCCCAGCTGATTGGGAACAATCTTCATAATGTCTCCATTCCAGAGCGTGAGTGTCCAAGTGAATAAAGCACTCTGAATGTTGTCAGTGTACATGAGAACTTAAATAAAAACAGTGTCCCCATGACACAGTGCAGGACAGTGTGAATTATGCCTTCCATGGTCAAGGCCAGATAGATCCATGCTCTTCCTCTGTGCAGTTTTATGTATTGACAGAAAGAAAAAGGCTGGAAGTACAATGTTCAGTGCATGGTCACTAGCTGTTTCACCTTATTCCATCTAGAGGGAGAGATGCCATTTTGAGGGGTTTGACTTGTGTGCATGCATCTTGTTATTCTTTGGTTCAGTATTGCTTGAGACATCAAAAAAGTGTTTTTCCTGTTCACCTTAGATTTGCAGGTTTTCAGATGTGGGTTTTGTTTCCAAAACATTTGTAAATGGAAACTATCAACTTTTGTGACACACTGTGCCACTGGTCCAGCTGTGTTGTATTCAGAATGCATTTTTGAATTTGGCAAAAAAAAATAAAAAAGCTCTATGGTTGTTCCCTAATCCTCAGGTTCACTAGGGACTACTGAGCCTTTAAATGGTTTAGCTTTCTGATTACTTCAGCTTTCTTCTGGCTGTTCTCTGCTCCAGAGTTGTCACTGGGGGAGCATCAGGTCTGTTCTCCGAGGCTGAGTTCTCTCACGTCATTGACAGGCTAGGAGGGGAGACGTCTTAAGCCAGTGTATCAGCTCTGCTATCCAATAGCTGAGCTTGCTTCCCTTCCCTCCCTTCCCTCTTGTATTGCTGTAGGGCTCAGCAGTGTTTTAATTTGACTGTATACTCTTAGGGAAAGGTATCTCAAAACACTCATTATGAAATTACAAACAAAGGAATGCCTTCCAGGTCTGTTTGTGTTAAAACTTAGTGGAAGAGTTTTAAGTGTTTCAGCCAAGTGTTATGTAACAGTTTCACTGAATCCTTGTTAGGGATGAGAGGTAAGCTTGCAATGAGCCCTGTGGAGTAACGTGTCAAATGGGAAACAAACTTCCATCAAACCAATGGAGAATGCATGCCTAATCGACTGTAGACTAGCAGGGGGAGATACAGGAGAGCTGCCTTATGTCTTTTTCCCTCCTTCATTCTTATGCAGATTTGGCATATGGGTCTGTGGTGACGATGAAGAACCTTCGGATGGCAGGGGGATACCTTCACTCCCACTGGCACCTCTATCCGGAGGGCATTGGGGCTCGCCAGCAGCAGGTTGGTGTGCTGTGGTAGCATTGCCTGTGCTACAACCACTGACTTACTCTCTGCATTTAGCATTAGGGGCCAAACTGGTAGGAGCTGTGTGTTTACTCAGCATCTGGTACCCTCTCAGTGCCATGGCTGTGCACTTGGTTTGGAGCTGACTAAAAAGGAGGCTTGAAGAGAGCCTGCCACAAGGCACCAGAGCATTGACACACAGTAACAAGGCTTTGCAAGACCACCATCCATAAATGGAGTCCAAGAGGACTTCAGAATAGTCTTCCATAATGAAAGTTACTTCAAGGAAGGCTGTAAAACTTTGTTTAAAGCAAGTACATTATCTTACAGCTTTTCTGGCTGTATGTTAAAAGCAAGGAAGTAGAACTGCTGTATATTATTTTTACTCTGGCCACTGGCCTCTGTGACCTTACATGAATCCCTCTCTTTTGTGCCTTGCTTTCTTCATCTGTCACCAAAGAATTTGTAATGCTTTGCTCATTAAATTAAATACTGTACGTTGGTAAGCTAATGTAGCCATATGGAAACCATCTGAAGTAAGGGCTTCTCATTAAATGATTAAGCAATAAGTGAAAGTAGAAATCAGAAATCATGTAACTATCTCTAATTAAGAAGTACAGACATTAAGTGGATTTCTTATTTTTGTCCGTCATCATCAAGCTTTACAAATCTTTGCCACTTCTGCACTTTTACCAAGATGTATTCTGCAGTTTGATTATTGGTGTCTAAAAATTGCTCTGAGATCCTTGAAAGAAAATTGCCAGAGAAACACAACTGTTTCGTTTTTAACTCCCTGCTGTCTCTGTGGCTAGGAGGAAGTTTTCAGAAGTGAAAACTTTGTCTCAATCTTTTTTTCCTGCTGAAATTTTTCCTCCTGAAATTCTCCTTTTCCTCCTGAAATTTCCTCCTTTTCCTCCTCTTGAAATTCCAGTTAGAATTTCTAATACTCTAGCATGACACTAATGTTTATTACAGTATATGGAGATGTCATGCTAAACTGCCTCAAGCACAGGCAAAATTGGAGTGCAGATCATGCTTTATGACACTAAAAGCAGGGAAGGGCAATTTGGAGAGGACACTAATGAAAGTTCCCTGTGGAAAGTGGGAAAGGGTGGAGATTTCCCCCCTGTGCTCACTGGCCTGGTGATAGGACCAACAGTAGGGTTCTAGGTTAGTTTCAGGGCTCTGGAGAGGGGAATTTAGAACTTGGAGAAGATTTAGAATGGAAAAGGTGATCTCTCTGCTTCCACTTTCCCCTCCTCTCCTGATGGCTTGACCTCAAGGTATGAGGTTCTACCTCCAGCTTTCCCTTTTTTCCCATTGTCAGACACCGTTTTCTCTCGCCCACCCTCTGGGCCGTCTGCTCCCACCGAGGAGAGAGGCACAGGTGGGGCACTGGGCTTGCTGCTCTGTGAGAGGAGGGTGGGTGAAGTGAGTACAGTTCCACATGCTCTGGGGAGCAGCAGCCTGGAATAAGATGGTCTTTGTGTCCATGGTAGCAGTAGATGCAGTTACTCTGTGTGAGGCTGAGCAGGCTGGCAAGGGTTACCTTGGCAAGGGTAGCATGTGTGGCTGTAGTGGGTGATCCCTGAATCCCTACCTTGCCTGGATCTTTTGGCAGATATTATCACTGTTGTCACAGTCAGCCTGTTGTCATAAATCTCTACTGTCTGTAAAGCCAGTGCTGCTTCTGTCTCCTGGTTTGGATGGTGGTCAGTGATTATTCAAGAGTTCGGGGTTGGATATCCTTTTTTTTGTAGAAGGAGCCTCTGAAACAAGGTGAGAGGAGGTCACACTGTTGGAGGCTGTTTGTGCATGTGAACTGCCATGAAGTGTGGTGCTTCTGAGTATGGGCTATACACTGGCAAAGAGGTGTCATCTGGGTTACGGAGTGGCCCATAACTGGTTTCCTAGGGGGCACTGTCATAAAGGTAATCCCAGGATTTCTGTGTGGTTGGTGCATTCATTTAGGGTTTTGATTTGCTGGTGTGACTGCTATCAGCAGCCTTTCTCTTGTTAGGTAAAATAATTGTTCCTGTCATTTCAGGTCACTGCCTACTTACATAAAGATTTGAATAACCTGTGGATCATAAAGAAACATGATTCAGATACAGGTAACAAATACCAGTAAAGTACCTTTTATAACTGTTGCTTCTGTTTTTCACATAAATATTCTGAGTTCTTTCGAGAACAGAGTATCCTTCATGGATATGAGGGGGAGAGGAAGAAGAAGAAGGGGAAGCTGTCTCCATCTTGATTCACATTGTGCATGTCTACTGTATTTTTGGTTCTTCAGATTGTACAGCTGAAATAAATAAGCTTTTCTTAGCTGAAGGTGGCATTGACAAATTTTCAGCTGTGTAGGGCTGCAAATAACAGCAGAGAGGGAATTTGTCTGAACTGGGTTAATATTTTTTGCAATTTGTTATTGTGGCTAAGAGTCTTGGGAAAGTTGGGTCCTGTTACAGTCTGGTGCATTGTGTTTGACAGATTTTTGTGGATGATTACTAGGGAGAAGATAAGAGTACTGAATGTGGTGATCTATGGTTTGTACAGAAAGCTGTTGGTTTAGATTATGTAGTGTATGTAGCTGAGGCATGCTTGGTCTGGCAGTTTCCTTTTTTTTTACCTGCCACATGTCTTTATAAAAATTAACAAGAATTGATTGTCTAAACAACAAAAAATGTACATAATGTAGATATATAAGAAAAATTATAAGGAGTGTTGCAAGAGTCATTTATAGTTCACATTCTTTGGAGTAGCTCTCAGGGTTAGAGTCTAGAACAATGTTTTACACCAGGCTTAGAGTCAGCACAACTTTGTTTGCTTTATTATCTACTTGAGGCACGAACATCAGCAAGAAACTTTTTAAGACCCTGGTAAGTTTGTCAGTGCATTGATGTGATTAGATCATCTTTCTTCAGCAGATCTGTCTGACCCCTCAAGCCCTGTGGAGTTTGTGAGGCATGGAGATATTATTCGTCTGGAACATAAAGAGTAAGGATGATTTCTGGGATTCAAAGAGATTGTGTGATTGAATAGAATTGGTGGGAGATTTGTTCTGCAGGAGACTGTGCTTAGACCACCACAAGCAAGCTGTGTGACAGAGGTATCCATATATCTGAATTTCTGGTATGAGGTTTCTAGAGTTTTTCTTCTATAGTTTATGCTTTGAAAAGTGTCTGTTAAATGAGAAACTTTTAAGAGAACACAACTTTATTAGAACTACCTACCTAAGCAGCAGGGAGATTTGTTCATTTGTGTGAAGTTCAATAAGCAGGGTAATTTTTCCAGAGAAGCAATTTCAAAACCGTCATTCTGTTGCCTGTCTCCATGCTGAATTTTCAAAACAAATAGAATACAGGGTTTTTTTGTTATTTTACTGCAAGTATCCTGTTCCTGTGTTCATAGGCAGTATCCGCCCACCGAAGTTCTCAACAGCACTGAGTTCATAGCAGTTAAACACTTTGAATGAAAATGGAAGCTGCTCCCTTCCATTTCTGCAGGGAATACTGAAGAGGAAGCAGGGGAACTGTAATGACTTGTAATGTCTAGTCTAATGTTTCTGTGCCAAAATGCTCTGTGCTTTCACAGCTTTGATTTCTTAACACGGCCTCTAATCTCACGTGCCAGGGAATGACGTATTGTATACAGTATGACGTATGCACAGATCATTGCTTAGGTTTCCGAAATGATTATAAGACTTATTGTTTTAAATTTTGAATTTGCGAGTTTACTATCAAATATATGGTAATGAGGATGATAAAAATCTTGATTAGGCAAAATGGGTTAAGTCCTGATGAGGTTTCTGGCTTGGGAGTGAATCGGCGGTGCTGGGGAAGGATCCTGGCTGTGGCACATCCCGCAGGACAGCGGTGTCCGTGCCGATGCGGCCGGGCAGCAGCAGCCTGTTGGGCGCTGTCCCGGTGCCTTTGGCAAGGACTGATGGGCTATGGCCAGGTTTCTCTGGTTGCCTCAGTTGGCAGACTCTGCTGGGTTGGGAGGCTCATTGTCTGCACTGTGCTGGTGTTAAATGGTGGCCACTGATTCCCCCCTAAATGGTACAATATTTCCCCACGAAAGCAAAACTGATAATCACAAAAGGTCAGGATCTTGCTTTTCTTCTTACAAGACAGGTCTCTTTGTCACACTTTTACTGTTAATTAAAAAAAAAAACAAAAAACAGAAAACTGAAACAAATCTCTTTTCCTTTTAGAGGTGGTGGATTGTAGTTTGAGGGTTGGATTTATTCATGCTGTCATCCTTTTCTGTCACTGCTCAGTGTGGCATAAGCTCAGAGTCACATGCTGGGAAGTGACAGTTTCACTCCATGGCCCCCATCCCGTTAAGGCTGCATCCTGCTGTGCCCTCAGCTGGAATTCAATGGTTAGAGTACTGGCAGATCTCTGAATGGCTCAAACCAATATTTTTATCACAAATTGACAAGATTCAAAGCTTTGACTTTTAATTTCGTTTCAGAACTTCTAGAAATCTGCACAGTCACCAGCATGAGGCTCCCCTGACAAGGAAGCATTTTCAGGTCACTGGCTATGGAATAGTAAGTGAAGGCAAGATAAAACAGAAGCTTCTTCTTTTGGGAAAAGAAGAGTTCATATCATGTTAAGGGAATTTATTGTTGCTTTTTTTAGTTTGTTAGCCAGGATGATGGATGGACATCTGCCATCCTCAAGGAAAAAACCTGATGTAGTATGAAATGCCTTATCTCGTATTTAGGGTCTATTTAACGTGAACACAGATTAAAAAAAATTAAACTTTTACTGTCAGTCTAGCTTTGGCAGCATTCAACTCCAGAAATGACAAACTGAGCAACCTTGAAGTTGCTCTGACAAGTATTATTTTATGTATTTGGCCTTGTCACATAGACAATTGTTTTTTTTGACAGAATGATGACAGAATTTTGAATCACAAAGATGAAATATGCTTTGAGGGCTAGATTTCTAAATGCAAAGATCTGTCGCCTAAACCCCTTTTGTGAAGCAGCCAAGTTGCCGCTGTTTATGCTCTAACTCTGAGCTACAGTCAAGAATTAATTGAAAACAAACGAAATTAAGGTTGGCAAGACTGAGATATATTTGCAAGTAGTTGCTTATGTCTAGAATGATGTCTTCCTGATGGAGGATCTCTTCTGTGAAGTGTGAGTGAGGCTGGTCTGGGCTAGTTTTTTAGCTTTGCACCCAGTGGAGTTTCAGAATTTCCTATTTGCAGTGCTTCAGTTCTGTGTATCTTCTAGTTTGGGCATTCTTCAGTTTCCTGTTCTGTTTTTGTAATTTTTTTTCCTCTAATGGTATGTTTGCATGATAGAATGGAACAGGAGACTCCAATGACTTCTGGCGGATTGAAGTGGTAGGCAGAACAAGGGGGAAGCTCATCAAAGTCCTGCGGAGTCAGGTCCGGCTAACCCATGTGGCCACAGGGTGTATATTGGGATCTTCTGGAAAGACTCTGCCAAAATGGTAAATACTTTGTAATCCCTATCCACCCCTGCAGGGCCTTGAGCTGACATGTTCCTTTACTCAGTGGTACTTTTAGACTAAGCAATAACTAAATTTCTTCGATTTCTTTAAAAGAATAAAAATGTAACTAGCAGGTACTAAAAATATCACCAGAGGGGGAGATCTGGGTTAGAATTATGCAGTCTGTTACAGGGAAGGTATATGACTCTGAAAAATATTATCCCTTATTATGAGATCCAAGAGTGGCATAGACATAGATCTTGTCATTTGGTAAGGCCAGGAGGGGATGACAGACGTTGTTTAACCTGTTATTTATCCTTGGGGTTTGTAAAAATCCTTGGAAACTGGAGCAGTTCCTACTGTTTTGTACCACAATCTTCAAAATTGCTTTCTATTAGTATTAATTTACTTTGTGATTAGAAGACCTTTGCCATTTTTGCATGTGGCATCTGAAGCGAGGCAGTGGTTACAAACTGCTGTTAGCACGAGTCAGGATTTTATATGTCCTTGAATTACACAGCTTCATCATTCAAATAAGGTATATGCAGAGACATCCAGGCTGATGCCAAGCAGGCTGCCCTGTCTGTAAAGCTGCACCATGTGGGATGGATCCTGAGGCAGAGGCTGTGCACTCATGTTGCTGCTGTTTCGTGAGCTGCCTCCCTTTCTGCTCTTCTAGGTTTCTCTTCACTGTGTTGTGGTAAAACCAGGTTCTAAGGAATCCTGTGGATGCTGAATTATAGAGCTGGCAGGTACCTCTGGCAACTGCCTGGCCAGGAGTGCACTTGAATGTCACCATGAAACTGGGCTCATGGGTACATAATGTGTTCAGTTAAAAAAAAAGAAAGCCAATCTCCATCAAGAACATCTAAAAACCATTGTGAATTGGGTTTTATTTTCCCACTAACAATTTACTATGTGAATGGAAGTTTTTGCCACAAAATATTGATGATAGAAACAGCTGAGGGGAAAAAATACTTGTTAACTGCAAATAAGGATGGTTAGAGTATACTGGACTTCTATTTTTTTTTTTATTTAACGGGTAGTAATCACTGTACTTCAGAGAATTTAATGGTAATTATTTAATGGATTACTTAATTAGTGAAATTTGCTAAGTGTTGATTGATAGAAAATTCCCTATTAATGTCATATTACTGCCAGATTTGGTGTACTTTCTCCCAAAATCTTTGATGTTACCTGCTAGACATAGGGTGACAGATTAAAGAACAGTTATTAGTATTCTCTAAGGTAATTGTTTTGTTTCTGTAATACAGTTTTTATAGATATGGATTGACTTAAATTCATGATGATGATTTTCTTTGGAGGAACTATAAGGGTTGAATTGGAAGTAGTTTCTTGTTGGTAAGGTGCATAATTTTCAAAAATCTACATATCCACCTAGGGCTTTTTAGGTGAGAAAGTGAGAAATGTGGTTCACATTTCTCAATGCAAACCATAGAATTGATGTGAGCTGCCTTGCAGATCTGTTTTGGTTTTTACATGGTTCTTATGGCACCTAAGAATGCAACTGCTGAAGCATTATGGAGAAGTATAAAGCTAAATGGGGAAAAACTAAACACAAAATGGATATATGGAGTGTTCCTGTGGGGTGGTGGTGAACTGTTCTGCTGATCCTCAGGGGCTGGGAACAAGTAGAAGTCACCTGCACACCATACCTGAAGGAGACACCCAATTCCCTCTGGAATTTTGAAGATCATATTAACCCTAAATGTAAGTAATTGATTTCCTTTTGATTTGAGAGTGCATTTTGGCTTGCAGTTAAAGGAAGGGATGAGCTATCAGATAGCACTAATTGGCATTCTGCATTTGAAATGTACGTGTTCTTTCCCAGCTTAAGTGCAAACTTGTTGAACTTGAGTATGTGCAGGAATTCAGAGCCCTTTTCTATTTCACTGTTTGTACTGGAAGCTGGTGATAATGCTTGAAGTGTAGTGGAAGTATAAAGACTTTTTAAGGATTTTGAGATTTTAATGTGTTACAAAAGTGTGAAGCACTCCAGTACAGGCTGTTATTTCTATCATTGTTTAATTGAAAATTGTCATTTATATGAGTATGTCGTATGTATTTCAATGATTTTTAAAAAAAACTTGGATCCAGTCTATTCTGGTGTATTTTTTTCCTTCTCCTACTAGGGGTGTGCTAAATGATGACTTTGCAGTACCATCAAGAAATAAATAGTGTGTGACAGAGATCTAAGTTTGTAATGACAGGTGGGCCTTGCAGCCTCATCCAGGAGTTACGTGTGTTTCACAGGCTCATCTGGCCCAGGTTGTTCAACACAATTTTTATCCCATGAATTTCAGGTGACTGGGCTGAGTTCTGAGTTATTAAAACACTGTTCTTCCTCTTGTGAGAGCAACTGTATGCAAACGAAAAAAGAGAAATCCTGGGCTGTTGACTTGGTAGAATTTCCTCTTCTGTTGTAATTTATCTTACATTCCCATACTTATGGCTCATTTACAGATAAACAGCAACCTATGAAGAGTATGTCTCTAATTTTGGCCAGAAATACGAATCTATTTATTTTATGGACTTTTATATATTTCTGTTGTTCCTGGAAATAAAGGAGGATAATTAGAAGTACAACAGTTGTAAAGTTCACTGGGGGATACTTCTGACTGGAAGTCACTGTGTTTAGAGTGTGAATGAACTGCATAGAGAATTAAAAGAGGTTCTGGAAGCAGATTTGTTGTAGGAGGCAAGAGTTTATTATGAAAAAGGCAAATAAAAGCAAACCATACAAACTTCCAATCTATTTCTCTCTCTTTTTTTTTTTTTTTTTCTTTTTCCTTTTTTTTCCTGAAGTGCCCAATATCAGCCTGGATGTTTTGAAGCCTTCTTTTGCAGAAATTCTGCTAGAATCTCACATGGTTATGATCCGGGTAGGATATCATTGATTCCAGATTATCATTTTCTTCCTCCTCTCTCTTGCATTCAAAAAGAAATAGCACTTTCTGAGAGATCTAGGTGATGGCTGCAAGCTAGGGCAGAATTTGCATGCCCAAGCAACCTACTTGAATTTATACTTAGAAAAAAGGATGGTCTTGGAGCTAAATCTTTCAAGTCCAAGTTTGGAAGCCTTGGGCTTAGTGCCTGGCTCTGTTGTTGATGTGATCTAGCTATAGCCTAGTTATGTAATGTTTTCCCTACTTTCCTCTAAGGCTAGAGAGGAAAATTAGTATTTGTGAGGCAGGAGGATATTACTGTCGTCAAAATCAGGAAAATCAGCTAAACAGATATTTAAACAACAGTAGGTGCTTGGATTGAAAATGGGAAACTTCTGATTTTTTCAAGTTCATCAAGGAGCTGTGTTTTCTGGTTTCCTTTTTATCTCTGAATATATATTTTTTAAAAAGAGCGGATTTAATATTTGCAAAGTGGGCTGCTTTTGCAGTCTTTCCCTATGATTGTTCTTTGTACTCTTGGCCACAGCCCTTCAGCTTCCAGCTCCTCAGTCCTTCTTCTGAAGAATGAGAAAGAAGTCTAGGGTTTTCTTTGCTACTCTTTGTGAAGCTCTTCTCAGATTTTAAAGAGAAAAAAGTAGTCAAGCACATTATTGTTAGTACTTGTAAAGTGTTACTGTAAAGTGTTTCCATGGCGATTAGTGATAATGCTGTCTCAGGTGAGGAAGCACCTGCATGAGTTTCCATGGAAATAATCTTTAAGGCTTTTTTTCCTAGTGAAAGGAAACCTGTCACAGTAGTCTCTTAATGAAAAAAGGTCTTGCTTATGCAACATGTATCCTCAGTGACAGAAAAAAATAAAGAAGAGAAATGAGAGAATACTGTCTCTTTTGCTATCCAGAAATCATTTTCACTTGCACAGTACTATTAAAACATTCATAGTCCAAATTGTGACCATTGTGGAAGATGATGTGTTTATGTAGGTCAAAAAAGAACTTTCACTCAGGAAGGGTATTGATTTATGTTTGTGTACACAGAATTTCTGGGCAGATATTGTAGAATAACTGCCTGCTCCTTTAAATTTTCTGTTGATTTATCTGTAGGGGAACAGTGGCCTCAAACCAAAGGACAATGAAGTTACATCCAAACCTTGGCACTGGCCCATCAACTACCAGGTACATTGATCAATCCATATTCCTTTCTATTTTCAAGTGCTTTTGCAGTGCCTTTTGAAGCACAACACTTCGTAATTGCGTTAAAGATGCTGTCAGCTTTCTTTTGTAGCACCTGAGATGCATGGATAGGAATTTCTCTCACCTTAGACACTGTGAAAAATATCAACTGGACTGATGAATATCTGTTTTTCTGATCTCTTTCCTCAGGGACTGCGTTTTTCTGGTGTCAATGAGACAGATTATCGGGTTTATTTGCTTGGAAACCCGGTAAGTTGGAGTGAGAGGTTCCAAGCCAATGTCTTCAGCAAATTTTAGCTTAGTCTTTCTTCTGCCAGTTCTTTTCCTTCTCCTTTTGGACCATCTCTCTTACTGGACTCTTAATGTTTGCATGTCACATGCACATGTCCAGCATAAGATGCCTAATCTTTCTTTTTCTCCTGTGTAGGTGATTTGGTGGCTAAATCTGGTCACTATTGGGTTATATCTTCTGGTAACAGTTTGCACTGCAGTGGCACTGAAGAGAGGTGTCCACCTTACATCTGAACTCAAAGGTGAGGTCAGTCTTGCTTTTCATAAATGCCTTTTGCAGGAACCTTAAAAATGTGTGGATGGCAAGAATTCATGTGTCAAGGGTGGGAAACCATTGAGCTTGGATTATGAAGCAGTGTCCACAGGGAAAAGAGTGGGAACTTCATAGCTATAGTTCAATAGTGAACACCACAGATCTTCTACAAAAATAGTGCACAGCTACCTACATTGGCTGCAAGGGATACAGACCAATTAATCAGTGCCCTGCCATCAAGCTCTGCATGTGCTCTGTACTCGGTCGTTTGCACAGTGTTTTAAGACAAGAAATGTTTTCTGATATTTTTGCAAAGCAAATGACAAATGCAAGAGATAAAAGGATCCTTTATTATGTCCATTGCCAAGGTTTTGGAGCTTTTCCAAGCCCTAATTACTCTTACTTTCGGCATTCTTGTTTACATCAATGGTTGCTTCATTTTGTAGATCTCCTTATGGGAAGTTAGTTGTAAAATGTGATGGGAAACTACTCAATTATACAATAAGTTATTGGCTAAGCTGTATACAGACACCAGAGCTTAGTCCCTTCCCCAGGCTTTGAAAGCTAGGTACCATGTCTTCCCAGGAAGGGCTGACAAAAGTGATCATCTGGATGGCTCCCGTTGCAGAGACAATGAAAATCATCAGAAACCAGAATCACCTGATTAGTCTGGTGCACATCTGGAGAAACTGCACTTTTGGTCTTAACATAGAGCATGGTCAACCTCCTGCCATGCCTTGAGACTAAGGTCTTTGTATATCTTTTCTGATAGCTGTTCTCCTGAGGAGTGCTTGTGTGTTTGTAAAGAATGCAGCTAGGATGTTGCAGAGGCTTGAAGCAATTCCAGACCAATACATGACTTTCTCTGAAGATAATTCCTGTTGAGTTAATTTAGTGTGTTAAGGTTTGCAAATGGGAACTGTAGCTGAGTTTTTCTCTGCTGAAGTCTGTTTATTTATGTTCCAGAACTGTCCAGAGTTGTGCTATGTGCTGGAGGGCAGATCACACTGGGCTGGCTCCTTCATTACCTCCCTTTTTTTATGATGGGACGAGTTCTCTACTTCCACCACTACTTTCCTGCCATGCTTTTTTCCAGTATGTTGACAGGTAAATACTAGAGTTTTGGAGAAGACAAGGTAGGAAAAAAGGTGATATTCTGTTAAATTCAACGTTTTTCAGCCTAAGAAGTTTAATATTTTTATAGGCTTTGTTTGCTTGTGCAATGCTTGAAGGCATTGACTTACTCAAAATGTTTTTCACAAAGCAGCTTGCAGGGCCAATTTTTTTGTTAGTTGGTTTGGTTTTGGGTTTTTGGTTGTGCTTGGCTGGTTGGTTGGTTTTTGTTATCACCCTGAAGAGGCAGTCATGTCTAGTGCTTCGGGCATTTAAATTTAGAGATGGGATTCCTGGGCTCTGCTATTTCACTGTTCTTATGTATTCTTGTATATAAGTTACTTCCCTTTTGGTTTACTGCCAACACTTTTCTGTAATGTCTGTTTATAATTTGGCCTTGGTGGTTTTTCCTGTGATTTTATACCAACTTCATTAATATCTGGGGCCCAGATCTCTTTTGCATTTATTCAAATGAAAAGGTAGAACAAAAAGAACCTTTGCTGATACAAAACAATCTCTATGGTTCTGAAGGTTACCGAGGTAAATGAATTTAAAAATTGACAAGGTCTTTGATGTTAACAGAGTTTCATCAGCCTAGTCTGTGAACATAGCAGCTCTGTTCTTCTGCCTCCTACCTCTTCCTTCTCCTAGGAATCACCTGGGATGCACTACTGAAGTTCTGTGCTGGGTTCTTGTCACCCAGCACTACAGCTAGAAGGGTATATGGAGGTGGATTCCTGGCCCTGGTTCTGCTCATCCTGTACAGGTGAGTGCTAAAAGCTGAATTTTTCATGAATGGAATGCGTGACAATTGCCATATCAATAGAAACTTTGCTGCCTGTTAATTATCCTTAGCCTTTGTTCCCTTTCTCTTCTCTGCTGAATTTGTCAGACATCCTCAAGCCCAATCCTAAACCTTCAAATTTGATTAGATTCAGCATCTGTGTCCCAGTAATGTATTATAGAACATCTTTCCATTGCAGGGAATCTTTCCTTTGTTGCAGCACACAGTGTGAACACTCTGTTCTCCTCCAAACCCACTGTTCAGTGGTTTGTGGTTCTAATCCCAGTGATGGTGACATATTCCTCAAATGCAGGCAAATTTTTCATTATTGTAGGTTTTATCAGATTCTAAGAGAAAATACCATGTGAGATAAAACTGTGTGCTATGTATATATTGGGTTCAGCAGAGACTGGAAGGTTCCCAGTAGAATTTAGAGCAGCCCAAAGACAAAGGTCCCGTGGTCTGCGAACTTCTTGAGACAGAAAACTGTGTTGTGTTTGATGGGCATTTGGTTTCCTTCCACAGCTTCTACCTCTTCCATCCGCTGTCCTATGGGATGATAGGACCCATGGCCTCCAACCCTAGCAGCCCCATGGCTGGGCTCCGCTGGATGGAATCCTGGGAATTCTAGAGCAAAGGAAGCCTGGGAGCAGCGGATCAGGAACATGAGATCTGCTGCATGTCAGGCTGATTCTGGTGCTTGGAAGACATGACTATAAAATGTCCTCTCTGGAGAACTCTGGGTATAGTAACCCTGTTGCTTTGTCATTTGTTTGCACTGTCTGCATTGGAAGATGCAGAGGATGAGAAGTTCCCCTTGAATTAAGAGATTCATGTCCTGAATCCTTAGGTTATATAAATGGACAACTGCCTGCCTGAATGCCAATTCCTTGAAGCAGCATATGTCAGTCAAACAGCAGTGGCATTCCAGCAGCCAGAGCTGTACAAGTTGGAGGCTATCTGTGGTTGCATGTACACTCTGTGCATGTGTGTTGTCTTCCTTCTTGTAATCTAAGCACCACTACAGTTTGAAGCACTATAGGACTTCTATCATAATTAACAACCTTTCTTATGGTGAGGTTTTTGGAAGCTTACAGTAAGTATCTGGGGACCTTCATTCTATCTGCCTTGGCTATCTGAAGGTTTTTTTGTTCTGACCCTGGATTTTTAAAATTTGACTAAAGGGTCTGTTTGAAATCTCCTGAGCCATTGTGCCTTGCCTGTCTCCCAGGCCCTCTGCCGAGACAGAAATTGTTTATTCCTATATACTGCCTTGCTTTCTGGTCACCTTTAATCATTTATACAACTCATCTAGCAGGCCTGTTTTCAGGGCCAGATTATTCCAGCTCAGCTCTTGGAAGCTTCTTTCAGTTCTGTCTGAAGGTGCCAAGGAAATTACAGTAGAAATGGCAGGTGATTTATTTTCAGCCCCAGTATGCTGTGGAGACCAGCATGGGGACATACTAGAGACTGTAATGATAGCTTGGAAATCTTACAGACAGCTGTCATTCAGCTTTTGTTCCCAGCTATTTCAGTGCCAGTGCCTGTGCTTTTAGGGGAAGGTTTCATTCAATGCATGTGGCATCTGCAAAACTTGCTACTGGTACCAAAGTATCTGCTCAGTGTTCCCATATTGAACAAGTTCCTTCTCTAGATGGCTGAACATCAAATTACAAGGAAATGTGAGGCCAGGCAACAATTCTTTTTCTGTGAAGTATCAAGAGCCCATTGTATGTTGAATCCACCCCTTCCAAGAAAGTGGAGTTTAGTTTATCAGGTGCCTTCATCCTGTGTTAGGTCTATTTTTGTCTGTGTTTCTTTTATTCCATTTCCTACTCTTCATCCAGTGTCAATTTCTTGTCACAGTTCAAGTTGCTACCTGGTAGCATCCAACGTGAGTGACACTTAGATCACAGCTGTGTTCCTATCTCAAGAAGTAATATTTGAAAAACTTTTGTGTATGTTTCAATGAACTCATGCCTTTCATTTCAGAATTCTTGCTTTGCTTCACAGCCTTGCATCAAAATTAAAGTAGAGGGGAGGTAGCAGGTGGCTGTGTCTGCCTTTAAACATGGACTGTGCATTTCTTTCTCTTAACAAATCTTGGATTCTAATACATTTCCTACCACACAGAAGGGCTTCATTAGCATAGTTGTTCTGTGGGGGGACTAGACTCCAGTCAGACTTGGTTTGTTTCCTCTCTAGTAGAGATCCATAGCACTGTTCAGTGAGCCAGCTGCTTGCTTTGTAAGGCTCTGGCTTGGTATGCCACATCTCTCCAGAAACTGACTCCTGTAGACACGAGCTCAGATGGGATGGGGCTGTGCTTTTGATTCTAAAGGTTTTGAGTTATAACCTGCTGCTTATACATGGTGGGAAGTCATTGCAATAATTAGCTGCTGGGTTTGATGATTCTTTTCCACTTGTTATTGCAGGAAGTGCTCCTACCTGCATGAGCCAGGGGTTCATAGAGGTGATATATGGGCAAGAAGGATGTGGGGGAAGGCTGCAAACTTCTTCAGAACCGGCCAGATCTGACAGCAGCAGCAAATTGTTAACTGTTGGCAATGTAGAAGGCAGACAGTGCAGTGCTGCCTTGTTACAATGTGATCCAGCATCTTCTACTCTTGGTGAGATTGACTTAATACATTGCTGTTCTCAGTATGAGCTTTCCCTAAGCTAGTGCCATTGTCATGGGGAGGATTTGCCAGAAGAGCTGGCAAAAGCCATGATTTAAAGTGCAGTTTTTTCAAGTACATACAATTATACACTTTCCCTTAGCATTAACTATAAAGAATTCTAAGAAACTTGTGAGTATTTTGGAATTACTGTTGCTAACATTCATCATATTAAACCTTGGGAATGCAAAAATTGAGTCAGTAACCTTGGTTTCTTCCGTTATTATGAAGGGGTCAGTTTTGTAGGAGTTGCCTGAGGAGGATGAACCAGTCTGTTCCTTGGCTAGGATCCCTCCATCCTTTATTACTAATAATCTTTTGGATGTGGTTTGGCAGCTGAGTGCTGAAGGTGAAAATTTTAATGCTCCCATCCAACCTTCCTATGCACAAGTCCAGCTTCTGTTTCAACACATTAAAAAGAGTTTATTTTTCTTTAGAAGTGTCGCTTCAGAAGTTCTCTTGAGGGTGTTTGATTGACATTGAGACTATTTCTTAGGTCTTGTGTGCTGGTAAGGGGATGGAGGCATACAGTGAAAAAAGAATCTAGCTATTCCACAAGAGGGAGCAACTTCCAGCAGAATTTTTATTTCTGATCTGAAGTTAAAAGGATTGAAAGGTCTACATTGAGGACTAGAGGGCAGACATTTCCTCTGCACTCTCTGGGCTCCAAGGGTTTTGATTTCAAGTAAGTGTACATTGATGTAGCTCTGTCTTCTTTTAGGAGAAAAATACTGAAAAATTACTACAGTTAGCATTTGACCTTCAGTATTTTCTTCTTAAAACAAAACCTGTCAGGCCATTGCTGAAACATAATAGTAACTGATATTTTGTGAGGAAAATAAAATAAAATAAAATAAAATAAAATATAAAATAAAATAAAATAAAATAAAATAAAATAAAATAAAA